>JBBDGP010004387.1:0-32608 GCA_037952835.1 Lithobates septentrionalis
AACTCAGCACAGGGATGGTGAGAACCCCTCATAATGGCACAGCGGGTGTACAGACCCGGGAACTCAGCACAGGGATGCTGGGAACCCCTCATAATGGGCACAGCGGGTGTACAGACCTGGGAACTCAGCACAGGGATGGTGGGAACCCCTCATAATGGGCACAGTGGGTGTACAGACCTGGGAACCCCTCATAATGGGCACAGCGGGTGTACAGACCCGAGAACTCAGCACAGGGATGGTGGGAACCCTCATAATGGGCACAGCGGGTGTACAGACCCGGGAACTCAGCACAGGGATGGTGGGAACCCCTCATAATGGGCACAGCGGGTGTACAGACCCGGGAACTCAGCACAGGGATGGTGGGAACCCCTCATAATGGGCACAGCGGGTGTACAGACCCGGGAACTCAGCACAGGGATGGTGGAGACCCCTCATAATGGGCACAGCGGGTGTACAGACCCGGGAACTCAGCACAGGGATGGTGGGAACCCCTCATAATGGGCACAGCGGGTGTACAGACCCGGGAACTCAGCACAGGGATGGTGGAGACCCCTCATAATGGGCACAGCGGGTGTACAGACCCGGGAACTCAGCACAGGGATGGTGGGAACCCCTCATAATGGGCACAGCGGGTGTACAGACCCGGGAACTCAGCACAGGGATGGTGGAGACCCCTCATAATGGGCACAGCGGGTGTACAGACCCGGGAACTCAGCACAGGGATGGTGGGAACCCCTCATAATGGGCACAGCGGGTGTACAGACCCGGGAACTCAGCACAGGGATGGTGGGAAACTGCCATTCCACTCCCTGACAGCGAGGTGTGAGGTTGCTAGTCTTTGCTCCTGTGCTTCCAGAGACCAGGGGCTAGAGTTGCTCCTCTGCCCCAGGAGTGATGCAGGATCCTGGGGAGGATCCTGGTGGAGGCCCCCTGGATAGGCCTCAGCCTGTGGACGACACTGGGCCTGGCCCAAGGAAAGATGAGTCCCTGTCTGCCTTTAGACGGAGGGTTATTGAAACGTTGAAGCGGATTGAGAAGGAAGAGGAGAAGTTGGTGGCTTTGAAAAATGAATTTAAAAAGAAAAAGCAGATTTGTGCCAAAGTGTTCAGCAAGAAAGGACCGGCTCTGAGGCCTGAGCTGAAAGACCTGGAACAAGCTCTGCGGAAGCAGAAAGAACTGGTGAGTTCTCTGAAGGAGAATATGGAGCATTTAAAGAGAAATATAAGAATGAAGAAAGATTCAGCCAAATGAGAAGAGGAGCCGCTTCCTGCATGGGAGGTGAGGAGACCAGTGAGGAGATGCAGCTACAGACAGCAGAGAGTGAGAAAGTGGGTCCGGAGGATGAGCCCAGCTCTTCAACACCTCAGACATCTGCTGAGCCCTCAATGGTGGAGGCCTCTGTCCCCTTCACTCCCCAGCAATGTGGAACATCTGAGCAGGAGGTTGAAGGTTCTGCCATGCTGGATTTCATCAATAAACTTGAATCCACTTCCCAGGATGGTGAGGAAAAGATGGACGCCGTTCCTAGCCCTGTGGAAGAAGAAGACCTGTGGAGAGACAAGGTGCAGGTACAGTGTGTGTGCAGGATGATGGTGTGAACTTTAATGACAATGTGCTTGCTGAGGGTTGTAGTGCTGCAGGCAGTCAGCCCAGACCTATAGACAATACACAGCATGCAATAACATCTGCTAATAACTGTCAGCTTCAGTCTGCAGAGAGGTCCATGGACAATACAGAGACTTTGCCTGGACCAGGCACAGCGGCTGTTCCTGTGAATGGTGGAGGAGATGCTGGGTGCAGTAGTGCTACGACTTTCCAGGAGTCTGCAGCAGCCGTGACTGTGATTGATCCCAGAAAAGAAACCATGTGCTCGGGGGAGGGGGAGGGTCCTGCCTCTAATCAGAAGACTGCTATCCCAGCTGATTCAGACTCTCTGCCAGCAGGTTTGATTGTGTCTAAGGACAAGACTGCAAATGCTGCTGGTGGAAGAAAAACTTATGCTGGTGTTGCTGCTACAAGATCTGGAAGGGGCAGCAAGCAGGGAGGGAGCATGAAAATGTTTTATCTTCCTCCATGTTTAAAAGGAGGAATGTTGTGCAATTAAAATGGGAAGGCGGTGGAATCCCCCCACATAGGAGGGCAGTGGTGGATAAGATTCTACAGATGGGGTTTACACCCACAGATATCTTCGCCCTGATCAGTCCGGCAGGTTCCTATGAATATGATTTGTCCTTTATCCGTCCGGAGTCTTTGGACATATTTTGGGAGAAGTATGAGCACGTGTGTAGGGGCCTGCCGGACTGGAAAGGGCTCATCCCAAAGCTTGTTTCACGCCAGCCCCTCATTAAAATGGTCACAATTTTGGTCCGCAATGAATCCATACCACAAGGGGATTTATCTGTATGGTTGAGGAGGTATGGAGATGTCCTGAGCGCCCTAAAAAAGATTGTAGATGATCGGGGAATATGGACGGGGGGATGGTCTGTACAGCTAAAATTAAAGGTTGTTGACAATGTTGTCCAGCATCTGCCATCCTCAGCTTTCCTGGGAAGGGACAGGCTGACCATCTTCTATCCAGGCCAGCCAAAGCTCTGCAATAAGTGTGGAGATAAAGGACATCTCGCATCCTCCTGTCCAGTGATGAAGTGCTCTCTGTGTCATGGTATAGGACATTTGGCGAAGGATTGTAATATCAGGAGCAATCTGTGCAATGCGGTGGACATCCTTACAGTCAGTGTCCTGAGGCAATGCACAACAATCCTGAGCTCATGAGGGAGTTCTTCCGCATGGACATGGAGGATGCTCGGAGCTCAGCAGCTGGGGTGCCTGTGAGTCCATCTGAGTCTGTGTCAATACCTAATGTGTCTCCCCAGTCTGTTGTGCCCCAGTCTGTGCCAATACCTAATGTGTCTGTGTCTCCCCAGTCTGTGCGTTTACCTAGTGTGCCCATGTCTTCTGTAGGTAAGGTATCGGTTGCCAAAAATGTGTCCAATCCTTCTGTGTCTTCTAAAATTGCAGAGGCAGCAAGAGGTGCTGAGGCAGGTGCGTCAGGTGTGGTGCCAACCCCCCTCCCCCGACGCTGCAGGGTTTCTATTGAGGATCGTGGGGTGCAGAGGAGTGGGGTGGATGGTGAAGAGGCTGGCCTGGTGGTAGATAAGGGAAGGGGGAGTGGGGGGGGGTGAAGGGGAGGATAGGGGTGGGGAGGCTGTTGAGTCTGTTTGTCTAAGGATGATATGGAGTGGTTGGAGGATAGGAGAGGAGGGGCAAAAGAAGGAAAAAAGGGGGTTCAGTTACCTTAAATCCTAAATTTTTGCCTTTAGAAAATAAGTTTAAGGTCCTGTCTGATGATGATGATGATGATGAGGATGAATGGGACTCATTCAGTTCTGCATCCTCTATGGATGATGAGTGCCAGGGTGCAATGAAGCGCGCTGGTTCTCCAGGAAGAGGAAGTAGTCAGGCTAAGAAACGGCTGCCTCAACTACCCTAATGGCAGTTCCCACTCCGTTAAAAGTGGCAACCATTAATGTTGCCAGCTTAAGATCAGTAAGTGCTCGTCATATGGCTTTATTTTTGCTCAGCGAGTTTGATGCTGACATTTTGTTTTTACAAGAGACCCATCTGAGTAGTCTGGCCGATATACATCTGGCAAAGAAGGAGTGGAGACGTGGTCCCTCATTTTGGTCTCTTGCGGCCGAGCCTTACAGCGGAGTTGCAGTCCTTTTTTTCTTGGACGGTAACGTGCCGGCGGGTAATTGAGGTAGAGATAGGAGATGCATGGTCTTAGACGTCTCTGTGAAGGGGCAGGACTTGCGCCTGATTAACCTCTATGGTCCCCAGACGAAGTGGGACAGGAAATGCCTCTTTACAAAGATTAAGCCTTTTCTTTTTACGGCCCAGCAGGTTATCTTTGGAGGTGATTTCAACACCATTACTAGGTCTAAAGACAGGAGAGGTTTCAGAGATAAGCTGGGCTATGACACCCTTTTTCTTAATGCGATAGTTAGGGAAGCAGGTCTGGTAGATGCGCACATTAAGCGCTGCCCAGACAGCACGGGGTTCACTTTTCAGCGAGGTAATAGTCAGAGTAGGATAGATAGGTTTTTTTTTTGAAGGGAGACTCCGCTTTTTCGGCACCTGTGTGTCGGGCAGTGGAGTTTTCTGATCACTGTATTCTATCTGTGACTCTGAATGCCCCAGACATGCCACCTAGGGGGAGGGGTATCTGGAGATTGAATTCGGCCCTCATGGAAGACGAGAGAGTAAGACAATCCTTTAGGATTTTTTTTCAAGCACAGGTAACGATCCTAGACTTTGCAACAGCAAGTCAGAATGGTGGGAGCTTGTTAAACAGCGGACTGTTGGGCTTTTCAAGGCCATAGGAAGAAAGAAGCAGCAAGATAAGTATATCACCTACCAGCGTTTGCGGAGGAAACTTGACCGCCTTGTTTCGAATGGAGGAGATTCTGGGGCGATCTCTGAGGTGAAGCTCCTCCTTAGGAGACATCAATATGACCGGCACGCCTCTTTGGTTCAGGAGAGGGATTACGGGAAGTACCATTCGCCTGACCCTTACCAGAACTGTAAACAGAGCGTAGCAGTTAAGACGGTCAATGGCCTGAGGACAGTACGGGCTCTCTGACGAAGTCTAGGTCAGGGATCCTGGAGGTTGTCAGGTCATACTATGCCGATCTCCTGGGAGGAAGGAACCTTGATCGGACAAGGATGTTGGGTTTTTGGACTCTACACCAGGACTGGAAAGTAATGTTCCCTTGATGAATTTGACAGATGAAATCACTGCAGATGAGGTAATTCAGGCTATTGATAAACTAGCCATCAAGAAAACTCCAGGGCCAGATGGTTTGACAGCCGAGTTCTATAAATGTTTTAAGACGATCCTGGCTCCCTACCTTGCGGAGGTTTTTAATGTCTGTTTAAATGAGGGTTCCCTCCCTCCCTCCATGAGGCAATCTGCGGTGATCCTTCTGTCAAAGGGTAAAGATCCTTCGATGATTGGGAATTGGCGCCCCATTAGCCTTCTTAATGTCGATAGGAAGATACTGGCAAAGATTTTCTTCTGGCGATTATCACCAGTTGCAGGCAGTTTGTTATCCCGCCACCAGCACTGTTCGGTCCAAGGTAGAAGCACTTTCTCAGCGGTGTTAGCTGTCCGGGAGGCCTTGGAGCGTTGTAGGGCTGCTGGTTGGGGTAAATTTTTGCTGACATTGGATCAGGCTAAGGCCTTTGATCGGGTTAATCATGAGTACTTGTGGCTCCTTCTTGACAAATATGGCCTGGAGGGGGGTTTCATTGATTGGCTCAAGATTTTGTACAAAGGGGCTGAAAGCTTTCCTCTGGTTAATGGTTGGGTCGGGCAGCCCTTTGCGGTCGGCTCGGGTGTGCGTCAGGGGTGTCCATTGAGTCCTCTGCTATATGTGTTTGCAATCGACCCCTTCATTAGAAGGCTAGAGAGTGGACCATTGTGTGGGGTACCTTTTGGGCATCGCTGGTGAGCCTCCTTTGAAGGTTGTGGCCTATGCTGATGATGTTTTTGTTTTTATCTCTGGGACTGCGGAGGCGCAGGAGGTGGTCTCAGTGATAGGGCAGTATGCAGAGGCATCAGGTTTCAAAGGTCAACCAGGACAAGTGTGAAGCTTTCTGGATGGGTGTGGAAGGGGAGAGCTTTGTTCTCCCGGATGACTTCCCGGAGCCCCAACAAAAAATTTGAGTTCTAGGCATTGACTTCGGCCCAGGTGACTATGGTCATGCAAATTGGGTGAACAGGCTGGAGAATGCCGATGCCAAGGTGGCAAGCTGGAAAGGTTGGCAGCTTTCCTTGAGGGAAAAGGTTGATCTGATCAAGACTTACCTGATTCCGATTTTTCTGTATGTCAGTTTTGTTTGCGTTTTGCCAGTTTCTCTCTATACCAGGATCTATAGTTGTTTCTTCCAGCTGTTATGGGGGAACAGAATAAACCTTGTCAAAAGGAATGTGACTTACCTTCCTAGGCGGGAGGGTGGTCTAGGGATGGTCAACCCTGTAGTCTTTTTCTCTCTGATGTTTGTGAAGTACAATCTTGGTAACATGTTGGCAGAGAGACCGCCTGGGTGGGTTGGTATTTTCCAGTCCTGGTTTAGGCCCTTTCTGCGAGACTGGGAAAATGGTGGGCCAGTGAAAAGCCTGAGGGTCAGGCATGAACAGCTCCCGGCTTATGTTGCCCCGTGTTTGAAAATGCTTCGGCAGTGGCAAGTAACAGCAGGAGAAGTCAAATCTCTTCCAAGGAAACTTCTTGAGAAGCGGATCATGAGCTCTGCTTTTTGCGAGCCACTGGCCTTGAGGGATTGCCCAAGCCTGGTTTTGGGGGTGGGTTTGCGATTGATTAATTTGGAGAGAATCCCAATGAAGTTTAGGGATCAGGCTTGGCTTGCCTTTCATGGAAAACTATATGTGAAGGGCAACTTGAAGTTTCTTTCCATGAGTGATCGGGGCTGCCCGAGAGTGTAGTGTGGAGGAGTGGTGGAGTCCATGGATCACTTTCTACTTCAATGCCCTTTTAATATAGAGGTGTACAAGAGGGTTGGGAGGGCTCTGAGTATACCCTTCCTCCCCCATATGAGTTATGCAGAGTGGGTGTATGGGGCATTCCAGACTCGTCGGGATTATGATTTGGAAACACTTTTTTTAGTTAGTCTGGTAGTCCGTTATTTCACGTGGAGTGCACGGTGTCAGGTATCCTTACGGGGTAAAATCCTCCCTGTGGAAGTGGTGGTGCAGGACATTCTGTGTGAGGTTGGGAAGATTCGGGGTCTTGAGAAAGGCAGGTGGCAGCAGGAGTCCTGGATAAGGGCGTGGAGGAATATCAGGACTCTGTAGCTGCTGCCTGTTGATCTCGGGGTGTGCGGCTTTTCTTTGTATTCTTGTTTCACTCCCCTACATTCTCAAGATGAAATATATTTTTGATAAAAGGCTCCATGCATGGTGACGGTGATGTTCCTTAGTCTGGCTCTCCTGTAGGGATTGTGTTGTGCGCAATTTGGTTTGTACCATTTATAATGTTCTTGTTTTGTAGAATCATATTCAATTATTTTGTAAATATGTTTTTATTTATTTATTATGGTTTTATTGTATATAAGTTGTTGTTTGTAAGATTTTTCAATAAAACAAAATTAACCCCTCATAATGGGCACAGCGGGTGTACAGACCCGGGAACTCAGCACAGGGATGGTGGGAACCCCTCATAATGGGCACAGCGGGTGTACAGACCCGGGAACTCAGCACAGGGATGGTGAGAACCCCTCATAATGGGCACAGCGGGTGTACAGACCGGGAACTCAGCACAGGGATGGTGGGAACCCCTCATAATGGGCACAGTGGGTGTACAGACCCGGGAACTCAGCACAGGGATGGAGGGAACCCCTCATAATGGGCACAGCGGGTGTACAGACCCGGGAACTCAGCACAGGGATGGTGGGAACCCCTCATAATGGGCACAGCGGGTGTACAGACCTGGGAACTCAGCACAGGGATGGTGGGAACCCCTCATAATGGGCACAGCGGGTGTACAGACCCTGGGAACTCAGTACAGGGATGGTGGGAACCTCTCATAATGGGCACAGCGGGTGTACAGACCCGGGAACTCAGCACAGGGATGGAGGGAACCCCTCATAATGGGCACAGCGGGTGTACAGACCCGGGAACTCAGCACAGGGATGGTGGGAACCCCTCATAATGGGCACAGCGGGTGTACAGACCTGGGAACTCAGCACAGGGATGGTGGGAACCCCTCATAATGGGCACAGCGGGTGTACAGACCCAGGAACTCAGCACAGGGATGGTGGGAACCCCTCATAATGGCACAGCGGGTGTACAGACCCGGGAACTCAGAACAGGGATGTGGGAACTCCTCATAATGGGCACAGCGGGTGTACAGACCCGGGAACTCAGCACAGGGATGGTGAGAACCCCTCATAATGGGCACAGCGGGTGTACAGACCCGGGAACTCAGCACAGGGATGGTGGGAACCTCTCATAATGGGCACAGCGGGTGTACAGACCCGAGAACTCAGCACAGGGATGGTGGGAACCCCTCATAATGGGCACAGCGGGTGTACAGACCTGGGAACTCAGCACAGGGATGGTGGGAACCCCTCAAGTCAGGTGTACAAGTCCCGGAAGTAGAATGCCTGTTGTGGTGTCCAAGAAACGATGATGAAATCTCAGAATTGGGTGGTGTATGTTGGTTATTCCCCCTCAGTGTCCCCGCTGTTGGGTGATTGGGACAAAGATATCGGTTTTCCTCTTAATTATACAGAGCGATAGCTGAGCCCCAGGGAGGGAGAATTATGTGACACGGCACAAAACCCAACAGCACCAGAAGCAGCAGATCAAGTTTATGGTCCATATTTTATCTTTGGCTGACTCTTGACTGTGGAGGCCTCATACGTAATCGCTAACACATTTTTTGGGGCTACCAGCTGAAGTTCCACTTTCTGCCCCCTCCCCGCTTCCATTGTGCCAGTGTCTTGCGGGTCTCTTGGGTTTGTGGCCCATGTCCTTATGGCAGAACTGTGTTTGGGCTTTTACTGCAACCCTTTCACTGTTACCTGCCAAAAAGTGGATACCCCCCAATCTTCGATCAGAAGGCCATAAATGTGTCAGGAACCATGAATCAGATTGAGACGGAAGTGCAGTAAAAATCACACTTTAATAAAATGGTACAAACAGAATAAACATGGGCAAAACCATAGCCAGGGTTCGGTAACCAGAGCGGGTAGTCAGAACAAGCCAGTAAAACAGGAATCCAGAGATCAGCATAATCAGAAACTGCAAGCGGAATCAGGAACCAGAAGGGAAGTCAGCCAGGCAAAAGTCTATAACATGAAAACACAGCAGAGAGTATCTGGATATGTTGACCAAGGTGAAGGCACAGGAGATCTGATCCAAGGAGCTTAAGTAGCCAGCAAAGCTGGCTGAGGAGCAGGATATGATCATCAGGTGAGCCACTGTGGAATGATGAGTACTGGCAATTAACCGACAGCTGAGCTCTGAGAAGGGAGAGCCGAGCCCAGTCCTGATAAAATGCCTTTATTTGGGCCAAAACATTCTTGATGGAATCCGCCAGGTTTTCATAGCTTTCATTCTACTAGAGGACCCTCTGTGCACCTCAAGGATACTTCATGTCCCCATCTTTCCAGCATATCTCCACTGTTTGGGTGTGGGCTCCCTGCCGTTTGTGACTTAGTCTGTCTCTCGTGCTTCGAGTGGTACTGACCTCCTTGCTGTGCTTCCAGAACATTCCCCTTGTGGGAAGTCTGGATGATCTGTTGAGGGAAGTCTGGATGATCTGTTGAGGGAAGTCTGGATGATCTGTTGAGGGAACATTCAGTGCCGGTTGTGGGTGATGATGTTCTATGAGCGGTCCAGACCTTAGACCGGTTCGGTTGGCTCTTAAACCTCCAGAAGTCGGCTCCAAGAGATTGGTTGTCCCTACAATGCTGGAGCTCCTGGGACTTCAGACCCACTTTCAGTGGGAACTACACCACCACTACCATAGTGTCCTTGGGCTTTCAGAAAAGTATCGGTAGTTTGGAGCAGTAGTTGGGATTCTTTTAGGCAGAACTTCTCATTCCAGTTTTGTTCACCGGAAAATGTAGCAGTCCAGCTTCCTCGTTTTATCAGGGTCTGGATTTGGGGGATGGACCCTGCACTTGGAGGTGTTCCAGAACCAGTGTTGCAAGTGGAGGTCACTAAATGTGGACCTTCAGGTTCCAGAGACCAGCTGGACAGATTTATTTCCAGATGCGGAGGTGCTTGGTTGGGAGCGGTGGGTACTCCGATAGCTTGTGAAATGAGTACAGCCAGATCTTCTCCTTTCTTCCTGCAACTCTGTCCTTGTCTTCAATGGATGGTTAGGGAACCCATTTGGGGGGGGGGTCAATTCTCACCCACTAGGCAGAAACTGGAACGTTCCAATGGACAGGATAGGAAATCTCAGGGGAGGGGGGGTGGGTGGTTAGTTGAACCAGTCACATGACTGATAATGGTGGGAGGTAAATGTGCTGTGTACTGGGGGGTGGGATTCGGAGGGGAGGATGTACCTTGGGGGTTGGTTGAACCTGTCACATGACTGATGAAGATGGGGAGGGAGTTTGGGTGGAGGAAATGGACCTGTCACTTGACTGATGATGGGGGGTGGGTGTATGTACTGGGGGTTGCGGCGATGGACCTGTCACATGACTGATGGTGGAGGGGGGGTGTGTGTACTGGGGGGTGGACCTGTCACATGATTGATGGTGGAGGGGGGTGTGTGTACTGGGGTGGACCTGTCACATGACTGATGGTGGAGGGGGGGTGTGTGTACTGGGGGGTGGACCTGTCATATGACTAATGGTGGAGGGGGGTGTGTACTGGGGGGTGGACCTGTCACATGATTGATGGTGGAGGGGGGGGTGTGTACTGGGGGTTGGGGGGTGGACCTGTCATATGACTGATGGTGGAGGGGGGGTGTGTACTGGGGGGTGGACCTGTCACATGATTGATGGTGGAGGGGGGGTGTGTACTGGGGGTTGGGGGGTGGACCTGTCACATGACTGATGGTGGAGGGGGGGTGTGTACTGGGGGGTGGACCTGTCACATGATTGATGGTGGAGGGGGGGGTGTGTTGGGGGGTGGACCTGTCATATGACTGATGGTGGAGGGAGGGTGTGTACTGGGGGTTGGGGGGTGGACCTGTCATATGACTGATGGTGGAGGGGGGGTGTGTGTACTGGGGGGTGGACCTGTCATATGACCGATGGTGGGGGGGGGGTGTGTATTGGGGGTTGGGGGGTGGACCTGTCACATGACTGATGGTGGAGGGGGGGTGTGTGTACTGGGGGGTGGACCTGTCATATGACCGATGGTGGGGGGGGGGTGTGTATTGGGGGTTGGGGGGTGGACCTGTCACATGATTGATGGTGGAGGGGGGGGTGTGTACTGGGGGGTGGACCTGTCACATGATTGATGGTGGAGGGGGGGGTGTGTACTGGAGGGTGGACCTGTCACATGATTGATGGTGGAGGGGGGGTGTGTACTGGGGGTTGGACCTGTCACATGACTGATGGTGGAGGGGGGGTGTGTACTGGGGGTTGGGGGTTGGACCTGTCACATGACTGATGGTGGAGGGGGGGTGTGTACTGGGGGTTGGGGGTGGACCTGTCACATGATGGCGGGGGATGTGTGTACCACTCTCCTCATCGGACTCTCCTTCCCCCCCGGCAGTTTCTGAGGGAAGATCTGAACTATCACGATCCGACGGTGAAGCACAGCACCTTCCATGGAGAGGACAAGCTGATCAGTGTGGAGGATCTCTGGAAAACCTGGAAGGTCTCTGAGGGTGAGTGACGACACTGAACCTTCTATATCTCCTCCCATCACTTCTAGAATACACGCCCCACCCCCACGATCACTCCCCGTATTCCAATCCCAGATCCAATCCCATTCCTTCCTACAAGGGATTCCCCAAATGGAACACCGGAGAGTCCTCATTAATACCAATTAATATTGATCAATACAGATCTTGAATGATGCCTGAGTAGAGATGGTGCCGTACTTCCGGAGAGGGGATCAGGGGAAAGCATTGTCAGGGAGTCCTGTGATCCTGACTCTACCCATCATTACTAATGACATCCTGGCTCCACCCATCACTAATTACATCCTGACTCCACCCACAATTCCAGTTCCTCCCATCATCACTAATTACATCCTGACTCCTCCCATCATCGCTATTTTTTTCATCACAGTTCCACCCACAATCCTGGCTCCACCCATCACTAATTACATCCTGACTCCACCCACAATTCCAGTTCCTCCCATCATCACTATTTTTTCATCCCAGTTCCACCCACAATCCTGGCTCCACCCCATCACTAATTACAGGGAATGTGGCTCCGCCCTATGCTCACCTTCCATCATTACCAGGGAGCATCACTTCATCCTGACTCCACCCACAATTCTATATATAGGGCAGAGCACACAACCAGTTCCTGGAAAAAGTATTCATACCCATTGGAATTTCCAACATTTTGTTACAACCAAAACCATAAATGTATTTATTGGGATTTTATGTGATAGACCAACACAAAGTGTCACATAATTGTGAAGTGGAAGGAAAATGATAAATGATACAAATAAATATGTGAATAGTGTGGGGGGGGGGGCATTTGTATGGCGCCCCCCGGAGTCAATACTTTGTAGAACCCCCTTTCTCTACAAGTCTTTTTGGGGGTGTCTCTACCAGCTTTGCACATCTAGAGAGGACATTTCTGCCCATTCTTCTTTGTAAAATATCTCAAGCTCTGTCAGATTGGATGGAGAACGTCTGTGAACAGCAATTTTCAAGTCTTGCCACAGATTCTCAATGTGATTTAGGTCTGGACTGTGACTGGGCCATTCTAACACATGAATATGCTTTGATGTAAACCATTCCATTGTAGCTCTGGCTGGATGTTTCGGGTCGTTGTCCTGCTGGAAGGTGAACCTCCGCCCCGGTCTCAAGTCTTTTGTAGACTCTAACAGGTTTTCTTCTAAGATTGTCCTGTATTTGTCTCCATCCATCTTCCCATCAACTCTCACCAGCTTCCCTGTCCCTGCTGAAGAAAACCATCCCCACCACATGATGCTGCCACCACCATGTTTCACAGTGGGGATGGTGTGTTCAGGGGGATGTGCAGTGTTAGTTTTCCCCACACATAGCGTTTTACTTTTAGGCCATAAAGTTGAATTTTGGTGTCATGTGACCAGATCACCTTCTTCCACATGTTTGCTGTGTCCTCCACATGGCTTCTTACAAACTACAAACAGGACTTCTTATGACTTTCTTTCTCCAATGTCTTTCTTCTTGTCACTCTTCCATAAAGGGCAGATTTGTGGAGAACACGACTAATAGTTGTCCTGTGGACAGATTCTCCCACCTGAGCTGTGGATCTCTGCAGCTCCTCCAGAGTTACCATGGACCTCTTGGCTCTTCTCTGATGAATGCTCTCCTTGCCCGGCCGGTCAGTTTAGGTGGACGGCCATGTCTTGGTAGGTTTGCAGTTGTGCCATACTCTTTCCATTTTCCGATGATGGATTGAACAGAGCTCCGTGAGATGATCAAAGCTTGGGAGATTTATTTATAACCTAACCCTGCTTTATACTTCTCCACAACTTTATCCCTGACCTGTCTGGTGTGTTCCTTGGCCTTCATGATGCTGTTTGTTCACTAAGGGTTCTCTAACAAACCTCTGAGGGCTTCACAGAACAGCTGTATTTATACTGAGATTACATGACACACAGGTGGACTCTATTTACTAATTAGGTGACTTCTGAAGGCAATGGGTTCCACTAGATTTTAGTTGGGGGTATCAGAGTAAAGGGGGCTGAATACAAATGCCCCCCCACACTTTTCACATATTTATTTGTATCATTTATCATTTTCCTTCCACTTCACAATTATGTGACACTTTGTGTTGGTCTATCACATAAAATCCCAATAAAATACATTTATGTTTTTGGTTGTAACAAAATGTGGGAAATTTCAAGGGGTATGAATACTTTTTCCAGGCACTGTATATACTCCTCCTGCACACTGCACACCCCCTCCCCCGCACCCTGCGCTCAGTACTGTACCCCCCCTCCCGCACCCTGCGCTCAGTACTGTACCCCCCCTCCCCGCACCCTGCGCTCTGTATTGTACCCCTCCCGTACTGCACGCACTCATAGAGCCCTGCCCACCCGCGGCTCTTAAGGTGGACCTGCCATCAGATCCGTTCCTCATGGGAGGGGCTCAGTAACCTGTCACCATACTCCACTGACAGTACTGTCACCTGCTTCTCTCTCCAGAAGGACGGCACCATCTTTGTTTGGGCATCATCATGATCTTCTCCCTGAACTGAGATGACGGCTCAGAGGTGACACAATCCTGTAAATCCTGGTGCCTGTGCAGTTCCTGGTTACAAATGTCTGACGCAGATTAGCCCCTGCTGCAGCCTCCTCACCCAGTGACTTGACACAAAGGATACAATGTACAGTCTGATCACTGGGGAAGGGGAGACTAAGAAAATGCTCCCTTCTGCCTGCAGCAGGGAGCTCAGGGGTTTGTTGCTGGTAGGTGGAGCTGTTATGAAAGCGACCCTGTAGCTGTATACTGTGACCTGTATACGGGTGTCGGGGGTTGGGGGAGTGTAGAAGCATACCTGCCGGAGTCAAATTTTATCTTCTCTGAGATCCGATCCAATGAGAAGAGCCGGAGATCTGATGACCTATTTCCACCCTCATCCTCTCTTCATGGTTGGGTGGAAGCGCTCAGAGGTTGGGGGATGGGAGATGCAGGGATGACGTGTTCCCAGGAACTGGCGAGGTTGAGGAGAGATGGCGAGGTCGGGCGGAGGGAGGAGAGAGCGAGGTTGGGCAATGGGGGGGGGAGGGGACAAGGTTGAGCAGAGGGGGGGAGAAGGGGCGAGGTTGAGCAGAGGGGGAGGGGGGGCAAGGTTGGGCAGAGGGGAGGGAAGAGGGCGAGGTTGGGGGAGAGAGGGCGAAGTTGGGCAGAGAAAGGAGAGAGGGTGAGGTTGGGCAGAGGGGAGGGAAGAGGGCGAGGTCGGGCAGAGGGGGGAGGGGGGGCGAGGTCGGGCAGAGGGGAGAGAGGGGGGCGAGGTTGGGCAGAGGGGAGGGGAGAGGGCGAGTTTGGGGGGAGGGGGGGGCGAGGTCAGGCAGAGGGGAGAGAGGGCGAAGTTGGGCAGAGAAAGGAGAGAGGGTGAGGTCGGGCAGAGGGGAAAGGGGGGGCGAGGTCAGGCAGAGGGGAGAGAGGAGGGGAGAGAGGGGGCGAGGTCAGGCAGAGGGGAGAGAGGAGGGGGCGAGGTCGGGCAGAGGGGAGAGGGGGGCGAGGTTGGGCAGAGGGGAGGGGAGAGGGCGAGGTTGGGCAGAGAAAGGAGAGAGGGTGAGGTTGGGCAGAGGGGAGGGAAGAGGGCGAGGTTGGGGGGAGGGGGGGCGAGGTCAGGCAGAGGGGAGAGAGGGCGAAGTTTAATTCAGAGAAAGGAGAGAGGGTGAGGTCAGGCAGAGGGGGGAGAGAAGGGGAAGGGAGGCGAGGTTGGGCAGACGGGAGGGGAGAGGGCGAGGTTGGGCAGACGGGAGGGGAGAGGTCGGGCAGAGGGAGAGAGGGGGCGAGGTCGGGCAGAGGGGAGAGAGGGGGCGAGGTCGGGCAGAGGGGAGAGAGGGGGCGAGGTCGGGCAGAGGGGGCGAGGTCGGGCAGAGGGGAGGGGAGAGGGCGAGGTTGGGCACAGGGGGGAGGGGGGGCGAGGTCAGGCAGAGGGGAGAGAGGGCGAAGTTAGGCAGAGAAAGGAGAGAGGGCGAGGTCGGGCAGAGGGGAGGGGAGAGGGCGAGGTCGGGCAGAGGGGAGAGAGGGGGCGAGGTCAGGCAGAGGGGGGAAAAAAGGGGAAGGGAGGTGAGTTTGGGGAGAGGGGGCGAGGTCGAGCAGAAGGGAGGGGAGAGGGTGAGGTTGGGCAGACGGGAGGGAAGAGGTTGAGCAGAGGGGGGCGAGGTCGGGCAGAGGGGAGAGAGGGGGCGAGGTCGGGCAGAGGGGGCGAGGTCGGGCAGAGGGGAGAGAGGGGGCGAGGTCGGGCAGAGGGGAGAGAGGAGGGGAGAGAGGGGGCGAGGTTGGGCAGAGAAAGGAGAGAGGGCGAAGTTGGGCAGAGAAAGGAGAGAGGGTGAGGTCGGGCAGAGGGGAGAGAGGGGGCGAGGTCAGGCAGAGGGGGGAGAGAAGGGGAAGGGAGGTGAGTTTGGGCAGAGGGGAGAGGGGGCGAGGTCGAGCAGACGGGAGGGGAGAGGACGAGGTTGGGCAGACGGGAGGGAAGAGGGCGAGGTCGAGCAGAGGGGGGAGAGGGGTCGGGGGGAGAGAGGGGGCGAGGTCGGGGGGAGAGGGGAGAGAGGGGGCGAGGTCGGGGAGAGGGGAGAGAGGGGTCGGGGAGAGAGGGGGCGAGGTCGGGGGGAGAGGGGAGAGAGGGGGCGAGGTCGGGGAGAGGGGAGAGAGGGGTCGGGGAGAGAGGGGGCGAGGTCGGGGGGAGAGGGGAGAGAGGGGGCGAGGTCGGGGAGAGGGGAGAGAGGGGTCGGGGAGAGAGGGGGCGAGGTCGGGGAGAGGGGGCGAGGTCGGGCAGAGGGGAGAGAGGAGGGGGCGAGGTCAGGCAGAGGGGAGGGGAGAGGGCGAGGTCGGGCAGAGGGGGGAGGGGGGGCGAGGTCAGGCAGAGGGGAGAGAGGGCGAAGTAAGGCAGAGAAAGGAGAGGGGGTAGGTCAGGCAGAGGGGGGAAAAAAGGGGAAGGGAGGTGAGTTTGGGCAGAGGGGATAGGGGGCGAGGTCGAGCAGAAGGGAGGGGAGAGGGCAAGGTTGGGCAGACAGGAGGGAAGAGGGCGAGGTTGAGCAGAGGGGGGAGAGGGGGCGAGGTCGGGCAGAGGGGAGAGAGGGGGCAAGGTCGGGCAGAGGGGAGAGAGGGGGCGAGGTCGGGCAGAGGGGAGAGAGGAGGGGAGAGGGGGCGAGGTCGGGCAGAGGGGAGAGAGGGGGCGAGGTCGGGCAGAGGGGAGAGAGGGGGCGAGGTCGGGCAGAGGGGAGAGAGGGGGCGAGGTCGGGCAGAGGGGAGAGAGGGGGCGAGGTCGGGCAGAGGGGAGAGAGGGGGCGAGGTCGGGCAGAGGGGGAGGGGAGAGGGCGAGGTTGGGCAGAGGGGAGGGGAGAGGGCGAGGTTGGGCAGAGGGGAGGGGAGATGGCGAGGTTGGGCAGAGGGGAGGGGAGAGGGCGAGGTTGGGCAGAGGGGAGGGGAGAGGGCGAGGTTGGGCAGAGAAGGGGCGAGGTCAGGCAGAGGAGAGGGAGGGGGCGAGGTTGAGTCGAGGGGGGAGAGGCGGCGAGGTTGAGCCGAGGGGAGAGAGGGGGCAAGGTTGAGCCGAGGGGGCAAGGTTGGGCAGAGGGGGCGAGGTTGGGCAGAGGGGAGGGGAGAGGGGGCGAGGTTGGGGAGAGGGGGCGAGGTTGGGCGGAGGGGAGAGGGGGCGAGGTTGGGCAGAGGGTTGGGCAGAGGGGGCGAGGTTGGGCAGAGGGGGCGAGGTTGGGGCGAGGTTGGGCAGACGGGAGGGAAGAGGGCGAGGTCGAGCAGAGGGGGGAGAGGGGTCGGGGGGAGAGAGGGGGCGAGGTCGGGGGGAGAGGGGAGAGAGGGGGCGAGGTCGGGGAGAGGGGAGAGAGGGGTCGGGGAGAGAGGGGGCGAGGTCGGGGAGAGGGGGCGAGGTCGGGCAGAGGGGAGAGAGGAGGGGGCGAGGTCGGGCAGAGGGGAGAGAGGAGGGGGCGAGGTCAGGCAGAGGGGAGGGGAGAGGGCGAGGTCGGGCAGAGGGGGGAGAGGGCGAAGTAAGGCAGAGAAAGGAGAGGGGGCGAGGTCAGGCAGAGGGGGGAAAAAAGGGGAAGGGAGGTGAGTTTGGGCAGAGGGGATAGGGGGCGAGGTCGAGCAGAAGGGAGGGGAGAGGGCAAGGTTGGGCAGACAGGAGGGAAGAGGGCGAGGTTGAGCAGAGGGGGGAGAGGGGGCGAGGTCGGGCAGAGGGGAGAGAGGGGGCAAGGTCGGGCAGAGGGGAGAGAGGGGGCGAGGTCGGGCAGAGGGGAGAGAGGAGGGGAGAGAGGGGGCGAGGTCGGGCAGAGGGGAGAGAGGGGGCGAGGTCGGGCAGAGGGGAGAGAGGGGGCGAGGTCGGGCAGAGGGGAGAGAGGGGGCGAGGTCGGGCAGAGGGGGAGGGGGAGAGGGCGAGGTTGGGCAGAGGGGAGGGGAGAGGGCGAGGTTGGGCAGAGGGGAGGGGAGATGGCGAGGTTGGGCAGAGGGGAGGGGAGAGGGCGAGGTTGGGCAGAGGGGAGGGGAGAGGGCGAGGTTGGGCAGAGGGGAGGGGAGAGGGCGAGGTTGGGCAGAGAAGGGGCGAGGTCAGGCAGAGGAGAGGGAGGGGGCGAGGTTGAGTCGAGGGGGGAGAGGCGGCGAGGTTGAGCCGAGGGGAGAGAGGGGGCAAGGTTGAGCCGAGGGGGCAAGGTTGGGCAGAGGGGGGAGAGGGGGCGAGGTTGGGCAGAGGGGGCGAGGTTGGGCAGAGGGGAGGGGAGAGGGGGCGAGGTTGGGGAGAGGGGGCGAGGTTGGGCGGAGGGGAGAGGGGGCGAGGTTGGGCAGAGGGTTGGGCAGAGGGGGCGAGGTTGGGCAGAGGGGGCGAGGTTGGGGCGAGGTTGGGCAGAGGGGGCGAGGTTGGGCAGAGGGGGCGAGGTTGGGCAGAGGGGAGGGGAGAGGGGGCGAGGTTGGGCAGAGGGGAGGGGAGAGGGGGCGAGGTTGGGCAGAGGAGAGGGGGCGAGGTTGGGCAGAGGGGAGGGGAGAGGGGGCGAGGTTGGGCTGAGGGGAGGGGAGAGGGGGCGAGGTCGAGCAGAGGGGGGAGAGAGGGGGCGAGGTCGGGCAGAGGGGAGAGAGGGTGAGGAGGAGCCTATAGGGGAATGGGGGGGGGCTGTAAGGTTATCCTGGGGGAACCTATAGAGGCATGTTGGGTGAAGGTGTAGGGGGATCCTGAAAGATCCTGGTGGAAGGTGTAGGGGGGATCCTGAAAGATCCTGGAGGAAGGTGTGGGGGGATCCTGAAAGATCCTGGAGGAAGGTGTAAGGGGATCCTGAAAGATCCTGGCGGAAGGTGTAGGGGGATCCGGAAAGATCCTGGCGGAAGGTGTAGGGGGATCCTGGCGGAAGGTGTAGGAGGATCCTGGAGGGGATCCTGGCGAAAGGTGTAGGGGGATCCTGAAAGAGATCCTGGTGGAAGGTGTAGGGGGATCCGGAAAGATCCTGGCGGAAGGTGTAGGGGGATCCTGAAAGGTCCTGGTGGAAGGTGTAGGGGGATCCTGGCGGAAGGTGTAGGGGGATCCTGGAGGAGATCCTGGAAGAAGGTGTAGGGGGATCCTGAAGGAGATCCTGGAAGAAGGTGTAGGGGGATCCTGAAAGAGATCCTGGCGGAAGGTGTAGGGGGATCCTGGCGGAAGGTGTAGGGGGATCCTGGAGGGGATCCTGGCGGAAGGTGTAGGGGTATCCTGGCGGAAGGTGTAGGGGGATCCTGGAGGAGATCCTGGAGGAAGGTGTAGGGGGATCCTGGAGGGGATCCTGGAGGAAGGTGTAGGGGGATCCTGGAGGGGATCCTGGCGGAAGGTGTAGGGGGTTCCTGGAGGAGATCGTGGCGGAAGGTGTAGGGGGATCCTGGCGGAAGGTGTAGGGGGATCCTGGAGGAGATCCTGGAGGAAGGTGTAGGGGGATCCTGGAGGAAGGTGTAGGAGGATCCTGGAGGAGATCCTGGCGGAAGGTGTAGCGGAAGGTGTAGGGGGATCCTGGAGGAGATCCTGGCGGAAGGTGTAGGGGGGATCCTGGCGGAAGGTGTAGGGGGGATCCTGGCGGAAGGTGTAGGGGGGATCCTGGAGGAAGGTGTAGGGGGGATCCTGGAGGAAGGTGTAGGGGGATCCTGGCGGAAGGTGTAGGGGGATCCTGAAGGAGATCCTGACGGAAGGTGTAGGGGGATCCTGGAGGAAGGTGTAGGGGGATCCTGGAGGAGATCCTGGAGGAAAGTGTAGGAGGATCCTGGAGGAGATCCTGGCGGAAGGTGTAGCGGAAGGTGTAGGGGGATCCTGGAGGAGATCCTGGCGGAAGGTGTAGCGGAAGGTGTAGGGGGATCCTGGAGGAGATCCTGGCGGAAGGTGTAGCGGAAGGTGTAGGGGGATCCTGGAGGAGATCCTGGCGGAAGGTGTAGGGGGGATCCTGGCGGAAGGTGTAGGGGGGATCCTGGCGGAAGGTGTAGGGGGGATCCTGGAGGAAGGTGTAGGGGGGATCCTGGAGGAAGGTGTAGGGGGATCCTGGCGGAAGGTGTAGGGGGATCCTGAAGGAGATCCTGACGGAAGGTGTAGGGGGATCCTGGAGGAAGGTGTAGGGGGATCCTGGAGGAGATCCTGGAGGAAAGTGTAGGAGGATCCTGGAGGAGATCCTGGCGGAAGGTGTAGCGGAAGGTGTAGGGGGATCCTGGAGGAGATCCTGGCGGAAGGTGTAGCGGAAGGTGTAGGGGGATCCTGGAGGAGATCCTGGAGGAAGGTGTAGGGGGATCCTGGAGGAAGGTGTAGGAGGATCCTGGAGGAGATCCTGGCGGAAGGTGTAGCGGAAGGTGTAGGGGGATCCTGGAGGAGATCCTGGCGGAAGGTGTAGGGGGGATCCTGGCGGAAGGTGTAGGGGGGATCCTGGCGGAAGGTGTAGGGGGGATCCTGGAGGAAGGTGTAGGGGGGATCCTGGAGGAAGGTGTAGGGGGATCCTGGCGGAAGGTGTAGGGGGATCCTGAAGGAGATCCTGACGGAAGGTGTTGGGGGATCCTGGAGGAAGGTGTAGGGGGATCCTGGAGGAAGGTGTAGGGGGATCCTGGAGGAGATCCTGGAGGAAAGTGTAGGAGGATCCTGGAGGAGATCCTGGCGGAAGGTGTAGCGGAAGGTGTAGGGGGATCCTGGAGGAGATCCTGGCGGAAGGTGTAGCGGAAGGTGTAGGGGGATCCTGGAGGAGATCCTGGCGGAAGGTGTAGTGGAAGGTGTAGGGGGATCCTGGAGGAGATCCTGGCGGAAGGTGTAGCGGAAGGTGTAGGGGGATCCTGGAGGAGATCCTGGAAGAAGGTGTAGGGGGATCCTGGAGGAGATCCTGGAGGAAGGTGTAGGGGGATCCTGGCGGAAGGTGTAGGGGGATGTGGGATAAATTTGCACCCCAACCACCCATGGGTCTTCACTCTTGGCAGCCTCTGGCTCTGGCTTATCCATCCCGGGGCAGAAGTTCCTGAAATTCCCTCTGCAGATCCGTATTCCAGGTCTGTGGGAGATCCCGGACCTGTGATTTGCTCACACACACACGTTGCTGTCCTGTACACATCTGCGGAGATGGGATTGGTTGGTAAAGTAGGAAACTCCTCCGAAGGTTGTCCCATCTTCATCCCCGGATTGTAGATAAAGGAGGTACCTCCGGAAGGACAAACCTCTGAATCCCGCTACTCTGATTGGACATCGGGGTTTATTGTTGAACCTGCATGTGAATAATGAATGTGTGCTGTTGGCCCCTCCCCCTGTGTTGTGACCCCGCCTCTTTCCTCTCGTAGTATCTAACTGGACGGTGGACGAGGTGGTGGAGTGGCTGAAGAACTATGTGGAGTTGCCGCAGTACGAAGAGATCTTCCGGAAGCTGCAGCTCAGCGGTCGGGATATGCCCAGGTGAGGGGCATGGGATGTGGGGGGGACATAGCAAAGTACAGATAAATATGAACAGCCATGACTAGTGGCAGATCCCACCCTGTGTAGAGATTTTCCAGCTTGCGGGACAACAATCTGAGCACCAGCAGACTCGGATCGATTGTCCCCGGGGCCGGTGTTCTTCACACAGACTGTAGATCGCCACCCCTTGTAACAGAAACCGGCACCGTTCACAATTGACCAATCCCTGAGTCCACACAAGCGACGATTGAATCATTTTCCAGAAACCAGCACCGTTCACACATCTGAGCATTTAAATAGGGTTGTCCCCATACCATTTTTTTAAGACCGAGTACAAGTACCGATACTTTTTTTCAAGTACTCACCGATACCGATTACCGATACTTTATTTTTTATTTTTTTATGTCACGTGACAGTGTTTTTTTTTTTTTTGTTTTTTTTTTTTTACAATTCGTTTTTTTACAATGCTTTCTTTTTTTTCCTTTTTTTTTTTTTTAGGGAGGGAGGGGGTGGATGGTGTCTGTTTTTTTTTTTAATTTTTATTATTTTTTACAATATTTTTTTTTATTATTTATTGCAAATTTTTTTTTTTTCTCAGCCCTGTTGGGGGGCTTTGTGAGATATCAGGGGTCTTAATAAACCCCTGAAATCTCCCCCTTGAGACAGAGAAAGAGACAGAGGATAGAGATTCCCCAGATCCTTCTCTGCAGCCTCAGCTGCACTGAAAATGAATGGAGAGAAGACAGCGGCTCCTCTCCATTCATAAACTGACACATCGTAATCACAGAAGATTACAATGTTTCAGTTATGTGAATGGACAGAGTCAGTGATCACTGACTCTGTTCATACATCAAAGGAAGGAGGAAGACAGAGGGGGACAGCAGAACGGAGGGGGGCAGCAGAAGAACGGCGGGGGACACGGAGGAAGAAAGGAGGGGGACAGCAGAAGAACGGCGGGGGACACGGAGGAAGAAAGTAGGGGGACAGCAGAACAGAGAGGGACACGGAGGAAGAAAGGAGGGGGACAGCAGAACAGAGAGGGACACGGAGGAAGAAAGGAGAGGGACAGCAGAACGGAGGGGGACACGGAGGAAGAAAGGAGGGGGACAGCAGAAGAACGGCGGGGGACACTGAGGAAGAAAGGAGAGGGATAGCAGAACGGAGGGGGACACGGAGGAAGAAAGGAGGGGGACAGCAGAAGAACGGAGGGGGACACGGAGGAAGAAAGGAGAGGGACAGCAGAACGGAGGGGGACACGGAGGAAGAAAGGAGGGGGACAGCAGAATGGAGGGGGACACGGAGGAAAACTGGAGGGGGACAGCAGAAGAACGGAGGGGAACATGGAGGAAGAAAGGAGAGGGACAGCAGAACGGAGGGGGACACGGAGGAAGAAAGGAGAGGGACAGCAGAACGGAGGGGGACACGGAGGAAGAAAGGAGAGGGACAGCAGAACGGAGGGGGACACGGAGGAAGAAAGGAGAGGGACAGCAGAACGGAGGGGGACACGGAGGAAGAAAGGAGAGGGACAGCAGAACGGAGGGGGACACGGAGGAAGAAAGGAGAGGGACAGCAGAACGGAGGGGGACACGGAGGAAAACTGGAGGGGGACAGCAGCAGAACGGCGGGGGACACGGAGGAAGAAAGGAGGGGGACAGCAGAAGAACGGAGGGGGACATGGAGGAAGAAAGGAGGGGGACAGCAGAACGGAGGGGGACACGGAGGAAGAAAGGAGAGGGACAGCAGAACGGAGGGGGACAGCAGAACGGAGGGGGACATGGAGGAAGAAAGGAGAGGGACAGCAGAACCGAGGGGGACACGGAGGAAGAAAGGAGAGGGACAGCAGAACGGAGGGGGACACGGAGGAAGAAAGGAGAGGGACAGCAGAATGGAGGGGGACACGGAGGAAGAAAGGAGAGGGACAGCAGAATGGAGGGGGACACGGAGGAAGAAAGGAGAGGGACAGCAGAACGGAGGGGGACACGGAGGAAGAAAGGAGAGGGACAGCAGAACGGAGGGGGACAGCGGAACGGAGGGGGACACGGAGGAAGAAATGGGAGGGACAGCAGAATGGAGGGGGACACGGAGGAAGAAAGAGGGACAGCAGAATGGAGGGGGACACGGAGGAAGAAAGGAGAGGGACAGCAGAACGGAGGGGGACACGAAGGAAGAAAGGAGAGGGACAGCAGAACGGAGGGGGACACGGAGGAAGAAAGGAGGGGGACACGGAGGAAAACTGGAGGGGGACAGCAGCAGAACGGCGGGAGACACAGAGGAAGAAAGGAGGGGGACAGCAGAAGAACGGAGGGGGACATGGAGGAAGAAAGGAGAGGGACAGCGGAATGGAGGGGGACACGGAGGAAGAAAGGAGGGGGACACGGAGGAAGAAAGGAGAGGGACAGCAGAACGGAGGGGGACACGGAGGAAAACTGGAGGGGGACAGCAGCAGAACGGCGGGGGACTTGGAGGAAGAAAGGAGGGGGACAGCAGAAGAACGGAGGGGGACATGGAGGAAGAAAGGAGAGGGACAGCAGAACGGAGAGGGACACGGAGGAAGAAAGGAGAGGGACAGCAGAACGGAGGGGGACACGGAGGAAGAAAGGAGAGGGACAGCAGAACGGAGGGGGACACGGAGGAAGAAAGGAGAGGGACAGCAGAACGGAGGGGGACAGCGGAACGGAGGGGGACACGGAGGAAGAAATGGGAGGGACAGCAGAATGGAGGGGGACACGGAGGAAGAAAGAGGGACAGCAGAATGGAGGGGGACACGGAGGAAGAAAGGAGAGGGACAGCAGAACGGAGGGGGACACGAAGGAAGAAAGGAGAGGGACAGCAGAACGGAGGGGGACACGGAGGAAGAAAGGAGGGGGACACGGAGGAAAACTGGAGGGGGACAGCAGCAGAACGGCGGGGGACACAGAGGAAGAAAGGAGGGGGACAGCAGAAGAACGGAGGGGGACACTGAGGAAGAAAGGAGAGGGACAGCGGAATGGAGGGGGACACGGAGGAAGAAAGGAGGGGGACACGGAGGAAGAAAGGAGAGGGACAGCAGAACGGAGGGGGACACGGAGGAAAACTGGAGGGGGACAGCAGCAGAACGGCGGGGGACTTGGAGGAAGAAAGGAGGGGGACAGCAGAAGAACGGAGGGGGACATGGAGGAAGAAAGGAGAGGGACAGCAGAACGGAGAGGGACACGGAGGAAGAAAGGAGAGGGACAGCAGAACGGAGGGGGACACGGAGGAAGAAAGGAGAGGGACAGCAGAACGGAGGGGGACACGGAGGAAAACTGGAGTGGGACAGCAGAACGGAGGGGGACTGGAGGAGGATGCGGTGACAGTCAGTGGTGATTGTGTGTGGGGGAGTTACAAGCACCGATCACTGCTGTATAGATTTCACTAAAGCAGCTGAAAGGGGGGGGGGGAGGCTTGTAACTCCCCCTCTCACCGATCACCGCTGACTGTCCAGGTATCGGGTGAAGTATCGGGAGCATTTGCCCGAGTACAAGTATTTGGGCAAATGCTTGGTGTCGGTGCCGATACCGATGGACAACCCTTATTTAAAGGAAATATCGCTATTTGCTGCCACGTCTGGACAGGAATGTAACAGAGATTACTCTGTGGTGGGAGTTCCTTCATTCCTGGCTAGAGCAGATGAGCAAAAAAAAAAGACCGATCCCTGTGTCCACAAGCGACGCTCGAATGCTCTTCCAGCAGAAGCCGGTCTAACGACAAAGGGGGCAACACACAGATTGAAAAGAACCAGGCGAATTTTGTGACGTGAATACCCGACTTAAGTCCAGTCTGCCAAATGAGTTCCCAAATGCAACTGTATTTTATTGCCCACGGAGAAGACATCACAGATCTAAATACGGCCAATCAAAGGGTCTAAGGTAGGTGTGTTGTAGAGTATTTTATTATGCTCAGCGGACACAACCTTAATGCCCCCCAAATACATCTATAAACCCATCTCACAAGGTTTTACAATCCAACAACCAACATACCATTTAGCACCATGAAATTATGATTAGACACCAAATATGATAGAGATGTGATTAGGTGTCCCCACCCACCTTCTGCCCCTTGTAACGGGGGAGTGTTTGGTGTCTAACTGATCGTTGCGTTAAAGTAGAACTATAGGCAAAACTTCTCCCTCCTTCTTCTTTTTTTTTTTTTTTTTTAAAGGTAAATTTTTATTTGGTTTTGTGGTACAAGACAAACATACGAACATACACATATTTCGAGCAAACATTGCTCATTGCAATACATAGTGTAAGACAATGGTATACATTTGGCATACGTTTTCATATTGTATAGTTCGTTTTTTTTTTTTTTGTTTTTTTTTTGTTTTTTTTTCCATTTTGGATAGTGTAAGGTAGGGTTATAACTCGCATCGATTTTTTTTTTTTTTTTTTTTTTTTTTTTGCCATTTGTTTCCCATTGAGGAGATTTCCCTTCACTTCACGTCCCGTAGCCAGACAGGAAGTGGGAAGAAATCTCTGCAAATCAGAGGAATTCCTTGGGGGGGGGGGGGCCCAGGTTACCAGAACTTGTGTCCCCATTGGAAGATTCCCCTTCTAATACTTCTCTGGGGACAACCCAAAATTTGGGATTTTCTTTCAATGATAATGGTAAACAGGAGAATTGGAGAGGGGGGAAATCTCCCCAACGGGGGCACAGACCGCAATAAAAAAAGTCAAGTGTAGTATCTGTTCTTCTTTTTCGGAGGGGAGAAAGCTGGTGCCTGTTTGTACAGTGGGGGGGGGGGGGGGGGGGGCGCTGGCGAGTATTCCCTCTTTGATGTAATTGGTAAGAAATGGTGATGGTGGTGGGACGGCCTTTTCCCTCCTGGGTTGAGTCTGGCCTTGTGTACAAGGCTTGTCCCCAGTTGTAGGCAAGACTCTCCCGGCCTAAGCTGTCTAAATTCTGATGCCTACTGGTAGGAATGGGGCTGAGGACGGGGCTGTGAACGAAGCCTGTGGGTGGTTTATGTACCCCTGGTAAAGCATGGCCAGGGGATGCCAGAACTCCCGTTGATGGGGGTGGAAGCTCACTTTGAGTTTTGTTGGCACCAAGGTCACAGCGCCATGTACACTTTTTTTTCTCACCTGCCTCTAGGGCCGGGCCCTTTTGGCTAGGACAGAGAAATCTTTGTTTCCTGGCCGGAAGGTCTGCCATGGTATTGCACTATGGTACTAAGCACTTCTCCACCTCTTTCCCCACTTTTATTTGTGTGGTTTTTGTCACTGCACCCCATGCACTTGACTCACTGTGATTAGTTGGGTGTTGGTTCTCAGACCTTCCCTGAAAGTCTTGGGAGGGGGTGGACATGGCCTTCTGGCTTGGTTGGCCCTCTCTCATGGGGTCTCCCTTCGGAGGGAGCTCCACCTAGTACTTGGGGTTGGTTTGTTTCGGCAGACCCCCCAGAGAACGAGGTCCGCCTGGTTTTGTCTAGGTGGGCCAGTGAGTACCTCCAGTCCCTGTTAAGAGCCTTGCACCCCGGGGGATCAGGGTAAGGGTCCTTCTTCTTTGGAGGAGGTGCACTTTTTTGTGTTCTCCCTCCTTTTTTATATATTTTTTCTTCATTGGGTGTTCGTTCGAGTGTGTGTCGCACACCACAGGCTTTAAGAAATATACTTTAAAGCGGAGTTCCATCTCCTCCCTCCGGTGCCACATTTGGCACCTTTTCAGGGGGGGGACAGGTACCTCTCCCCACTTCTGGGAAACAGGGCCACAGTCCCAGTCTCTCAGAATTCCTCCTCAAGGGATTCTGGGTTCCACAGGCCCCCCGCCCAAAGTGACTCCCGTTGCGGGCCCCCCTCCTCCTTCCTCTGCTGCTGGACCAATTAGAAAGCGCAGCGAGCTTTGTGCATGCGCAGTAGGGACCTGGCTGTGAATCTGAAAGGCTTCACTGCCGGGTTCCCTTACCGGCAATGGTGATGGCTGCACCTGACAGACAATCTGAAGATCAGCTGGGGTGCCGACATTGTGAGCTCCCTGGACAGGTAAGTGGCCATATATTAAGTCAGCAGCTACAGGATTTGAACCGGATTTGTAGCTGCTGACTTCATTTTTTTGTGGTGGGGGGGCCGGACCTCCTTTTTTAATGTACCCACTTGTTATGAAGGTAACTTCATTACAGCAGGAGTTATGGAGTGTGAACCCGAGCCGGAGATGTCTGACGGTTCAGTTATAGATGAAAACCCCCCGCACTGAATTGTGAGGGTGTCGCTGTACTACGACCCCCTCCCCCCATCCCCTCCACAGAATTCAAGGTTCTTCCTATCTCATCCTTGTCACATGACTAGAAATCAAAGTACGGCCCAGGCTCACGGGTGCAAGCGTTTATTCTGTGTGTAGGAATCGGGAAGCATTGCACAGAGCCTGCGGCAGTTCTCATGGCCGCTCCCACCCTGGTCATGTGATTAGACTCCCTATTAGGGCCCTTTCATTGACACCGATGAATTTTACGGCTGTAAGTACAAATGCCATCCCTTCCCGTGTGATTGGTTGCCCGGTGTGTGCATAGAGGTGAATGGACTGATACAGGAAGTACATTGACCTACAGAACACCAGCAGGTGAGGACCCGGGATAGGACTTGAGGCCATAATGGTTTCTCTTTAGGTTGGGGCAGTGGGTTCAGTTGTATAGTTCATCCATAGTGTCATCACCATGGTGACGGCGGTATCATTTCCTATCCTTCTGGTGGCTCTCAGCCCGGATGACGCGGATCACCGAATGTAATTAGTGCAGATTGACGAGCGATAATGAGGCTGAGGAACGTCTGATTGTTTGTACAGAGTGATAACGCCTAATTCAGGGTAATGATCCGGCTGGGAAACGTGTGTCACCAACCAGGAGAATTACCCAGAATGCCGTGCGTCAGGTCTGTGAGCAGAGATTTCTGATTGGCTGCTCTTATGTAATGTGATTTATTTGTGGGGGGTCCTATGGCTTCCTCTGACTCCATTCTCTCTCTCCCGCAGGTTGGCCATCACCAACGCCACCATGACGGGAACCCTCCTGAAGATGACGGACCGGAGTCACCGGCAGAAGCTGCAGCTCAAAGCCTTGGACACCGTGCTCTTCGGACCACCGCTGTGTGAGTACCCCCAGAACCCCCCCCCATTACCTGGGCACCCCCGATATCGCCATACAGGGTCACCCCGACATGGTCACCCCACCAGTTCCTTCTCCATTGTCCTTTTGAGGGAAACAGGAGTTCTGAAACAGTCGGGTTCAGGGCTGGGAATGTGGGTGGGGTGGGCACCTGCCCCAGGCTCTGTGTTGCTGCTGAGTTGGCCACTCGTCCCCCTCCTTACTGACAGAGACTGCAGTGTCAGAAGGCATGGCTGCTGATAGCTGTTGCTTGAAGGAGAATTTGGCTTTCTTTTCTCTCCAGCCTGCAGGGGGCAGAAAAGAGTCGGCACTGAGAACTGTGCTCAGTCTCAGCTCTGCACTGCCGAGGAAAGAGGGCGAAATGTGTGCTTCCCTCCCCCTGACCTGTCACCTGGCTGGAAAGAGGAAGGACATGCTGCGGGTACCAATTTCCCAGTACGAGGGGGAGGGGGGGCGCACGCAGCAACTCAGGGGCTCTACTGGGGACATCTGATGTAAAGGGGACTCTACTGGGGACATCTGATGTAAAGGGGGTCTCTAGTGGGGACATCTGATGTAAAGGGGGTCTCTAGTGGGGACATCTGATGCTTTGACGTATCGACCCAGTATGTCCTGACCGATGACTTCATAAGTGGGCGGGGTCACGCTTGGGGAACCCTGCGGACAGCAGCTGAGACATGGTTGTTAAGCACGTGGTGGCCGCCGGCTCCTTAACAACCATGATTTTTACTGGTTGATAAGGACGCTGGTGTCTAAAATACCGCAAGCTTTCACGACTAAAATCGTGCATCACTTCTTAAAATGGCGTATTCGGTATTCCAGTTGCGTTTTTTTAGTGATAAGTTTGAAAAAACGTTAAGAGGTATTTCACTGCGGTTCTTAAAGGGGTAGATACGGCTTTGTGAATGGATCCCTGGGTGGGATGGTGTTGTGAAGGCTCTTGGGTTTTGCTGGCTGTAGACTTGTTTGTCCCTCCTGGTCTTCTCCTGGATCCTCCTGCGGAATCTCGCAGCACTGGACAATGTAATGGAGATAAAATCTTAATTCCATGGAATTCTCTGGGGCCCCAAAATACGTATCTGTGTGGAATTCCTGCCTCTGATTGGCCGGGTTCCTTGGCCCGTGCTGCGTCCGTCTTGTCCCCCTGGAGGACGTTTTTTTCTGGAAGGCTTCTGCTGTGAGTTCTGCATTCCGCTCTCCCTGGTAACCGGCGGCCCCTCAGTACACACCGCGCCTTCCATAAACACAGATTATTTTTAGGTCTTTTCATTTATAAATTCGCACGGTGTGAAACCCGACCAGCTCGGCCAACGGCGGCCAAAATATTTCTTCATAATGGGAGGAAGCGGAGTCCTCCGGGAATAGGGGGGGGGGGGCGCCATGTGACGGATGTGAGGAGTGAGGCCGGAGGACCGTGCTGCCAGGCTCGGGACAATGTCAACGGGTGGAATCCACCGCCGAACCCTCGCTGAGCCGATTAAGGGGGCCACCGACTGGAATGACCCGAGCATGTCTCTATAAAGGAGGCCTCCGCATTGCTCCGTCTACACAGAGAGAGCGCCTCCACTGGTAGACCTCTGCTCCATGGAGAGTGTCGCCAACCTTTTTCCTTTCCCTTTTTTTTTTTGTAGAGTGAAGAAGTGTTGGAACCCCTGTCAGCTTTGTATTGTCAGGAGTAATTCAACCCCCACACCGGGACAAGTGGTGTCACTGGGACAGGAATTGAGGGGAAATCTCTGGTGGAGACACAGAGATTCATACAAACCAGTCAAGGTTCTAAGTAGATCCTTAATCCCCGTCTTGAGCATTTAACTCTATCCTGACTTGGCTCTGTCCCGACCCTTCGCCAAGAGCCCTTGATCTCCTTCTCCTCCTTCTCCTTCTCCTGACTCCTTGAATGAATCCTAACCCTCAACGTTTTTACTTTCTCCAACACCTCCTCCTCCTTGACTAACCTCTAAACCTGAAGAGGACCTGTCTGATTAGCCGAGTTTGCACTTTCAGATGTCATTGCTGCAATCTCTCCATCCACCCAAAACTGAAATGTCAGGTCTTCCTGGGCTCCAACCTTCTCACCACATCAGTCCCAGTGATGAAAGTCTAGAATCCTTTCCCTGCTGGAGGCCCCTGTGTATTCCTCAGCACAACAACGGAGGTGGTGTATATGGAGTACAATATGTGGCTCTACCCTCCCTGAGTGGTCTGCCCCCCCCCCCCCCCCATGTTCCTTGCGTTCCCTGTGTTTCTGGGTCCCCACTGCCCCACCCATGTTGATGGGACCCAACTGCCCTTTTATTTTTAATAAATTTGCAAAGATTTCAAACCAGCTTCTCTCACGTTGTCATTATGGGGGATTGTTTGTAGAATTTTGAGGAAAATAATGAATTGAATCCATTTTGGAATAAGGCTGTAACATAACAAAATGTGGAAGAAGTGAAGCACTGTGAATACTTTGCGGATGCACTGTATATGGTGCGGTCTCGGCAAAGATGAAGCCAAGTGTAGGAGGTCGCAGTCACAGCGGCTGCATCTGTAATTGTAGATAATGATATGCGTTCCTCATAATGGATGACATGTGCGCGGCGTGACCGGCGAAGGCGGCAGACGAATGTTTTCCGATGATTAATTCGGCTTTGTGAATCACTTTCTGGAGTTTGTAAGAAGTCAGAATAGTTGTTCAGCCGCCATAAGGAATGCAGACCTCCGCGGTGTAATATACAGAAATTCACGTGTCGTGCCGGGAGTGCAGAGAAAGCCAGGACTTGATAGATGCGGTGATGGCAATACAAGACCCAAAAGTCCTGGTGGAATCTCCCCATACTGGAGACCAGCCTTTCCTCACCTCTTATAACCCTTCCAGTAACGTTCCTGGCTCAGAGAACCTTCGCTACACAATGACTACATCGAACGTTCCCAGTGTATCAGGGTGAGAGGAGTCACTTGGAGAAATGCTGGCTGAGAGGCCGCTGTGGACTTTATATTAGTCATAGACATTCCTCTTCATTGTGATTCTATAAACTTGGCATCCCTCCACACCAATAGTGAAGCCCTAGGACTGTCTATGTATGAATGGAATCCTAGGACTGTCTATGTATGAATGGAGCCCTAGGACTGTCTGTTACATAGTAGGTGAAGGTTGAAAAGACACAAGTCCATCCTTCCTTTATCTAGATGGCAACTCACCTCCTCATAGAAGGTTAGTAGATTGGTTTGGCAAGAACGATTCTTCATGAATCCATGCTGATTACTGCTAATGATACCGTTCTCATTACTAAAATCTTGTATATAGTCCCTTATCATCCCCTCCAAGAGTTTACATACTTTTGATGTTAGGCTAACTGGTCTGTAATTCCCAGGGATGTTTTTTGGGCCCTTTTTAAATATTGGTGCTACATTGGCTTTTCTCCAATCAGCTGGTACCATTCCAGTCAGTAGACTGTCAGTAAAAATTAGGAACAATGGTCTGGCAATCACTTGACTGAGTTCCCTAAGTACCCTCGGGTGCAAGCCGTCTGGTCCCGGTGATTTATTAATGTTAAGTTTCTCAAGTCTAATTTTAATTCCGTCCTCTGTTAACCATGGAGGTGCTTCCTGTGTTGTGTCCTGAGGATAAACACTGCAGTTTTGGTTACTGAAGCCCCCCGATTCACTCGTGAAGACTGAGGAGAAGAATAAATTCAATACCTTCGCCATCTCCCCATCCTTTGTAACCAGATGTCCTTCCTCATTCTTTATGGGGCCAATATGGTCTGTCCTCCCTTTCTTACTGTTTACATACTTAAAGAATTTCTTGGGATTTTTTTTGCTCTCCTCCGCTATGTGTCTTTCATGTTCTATCTTAGCCGTCCTAATTGCACCCTTACATTTCTTGTTGCATTCTTTATAAAGTCTGAATGCTGATGATGATCCCTCAACCTTGTATTTTTTGAAGGCCTTCTCCTTTGGTTTTACATTGGAGTTAAGCCATCCAGGACTTTTGTTCGCTCTTTTAAATTTATTACCCAATGGGATACATTGGCTAATGCCCTTATTTAATATGCTCTTAAAGCAAACCCATCTCTCCTCCGTATTCTTTGTTCCTAATATTTTATCCCAATTTATGCCTTTTAGCAAGGTTTGTAGTTTAGGGAAGTTGGCTCTTTTGACATTCAGTGTCTTTGTATTCCCTTTATGTTTCCTATTTGTGTGATTTATACTGAAACTAATTGACCTGTGATCGCTGTTACCTAA
>JBBDGP010004388.1:0-130057 GCA_037952835.1 Lithobates septentrionalis
GAAGGAGAGAGAGAGAGGGGGGAAGGAGAGAGAGAGGGGGGGACGAGAGAGAGAGAGGGGGAACAAGAGAGAGAGGGGGGAACGAGAGAGAGAGAGGGGGGAACGAGAGAGAGAGAGGGGGAACGAGAGAGAGAGAGGGGGGAAGGAGAGAGAGAAAAAGCCAACTACAAGAAACCATCCAACAAACAATCTAATATAAGAAAGGGAAGGAAGGGGTCAAGAGGAGATCCCCCCAAAAAAAGATGGTCCGCTCAAGAACAAACAGTTGAACCTACAAAAACTTTATTGTGTCACAATATGTAGAAACATAATCCAACAACCATGTGTATTTAAAAATAGGGCAGATAAAAGTCCTATTGTGTGCTGGTGGCCACCACAGACATTACACATATATCTCATGCATTCATGCACTCACACTCATCAATTAAAGTCACTAGAGACCCGGGTCTATACAATTTCACTGGAATTCCAGAGCTGGATTGGCTACATGAGTGGGTAGACTAGGTCCTTGTAGGTAAAGTGCAAGTGCTAATACACAACAAAAGTCCCCTCGGATGTGAACCAATGGCTGGTTAGACATATGTGTGTGTCATTCAACCAGAGCCAAGGAAGGAAACGGTGTCCTGATTGTGTGGTGAACAATTGCAACTCAAGCAACCTCACAAAGAGGGCTTTTAAGGATGGACGGAAAATGGCCATAAACAAAATGCCTCATGAATGTGAGGGTACCATTTTAGCTCACCGTCTGACGTCTTCAATGAAGAAGGAGTAGAGCCCAAAGGAGTTGCTGATGGCCGCGTTCGTGTGGATTTGAAAACACGTTCATGCAGTATTAGCTTGTTGTGGGCATGAGCGGGTTACTTCCGGGTATCCTCCGGCAGAAGGTAAGGTGAGTCACAAGGGTCAAGCTTGTTAGTGTCTCATATCCAATGGTATAAACAATCCGGAGAGACGCTCGGCGTCCGTGTTCACCGCAGAGGTTTCACCTGATATCCCAAATCTTGATTGATCCGATCAGGATCGTTAGGGATGTTCACATCCAATTTGGAAGGATTTGTAGTTAGAGTGTGAGAGTCTGTGTGCCACCTGCACATGGGTCAAATGCTGAGCGCTTTCGCTTGTTGCCAAGCTTCTTCAGAGCTAATGTGGTATCAGTAGCTGGATGTTTAAATAGCCAGAAGGCTAGTGTTCAATTTCCTGTCTTCATAATTAACACCTGAATACCATAGCTTGACCATAATTGCAATCACCAAAAATGTGCCAATCACACCCATACATACATCTATTTAGACAAAACCATTGAGGGTAGTGGATACATAAAGATTCAATCTGATTGACTTGTGTATGTGGTCAGATTTGAATATTGCATCTCTTACCATCATGAAATAACGGAAAAAGGCTTGTCAAGCAACTGCTATCAATACATAAAAGCCAATTGAGGAATGCTGCATTTCCAAAAACAAACCGTGCATATATAACCATATACTAATAATAATAATAATAATAATAATAATAAGATAGTCAAAATAGTGATATATGGAAGCAAGAGGGAACAGTCTATTGTTCCGAATTAAATTGCAGCACATATCAACATCCTGACAATAAACAGAGATGTCCCAATAATTGATCAAAAATTGCATGGCATACACACACGGAATGAAAATAATGAGTATGAATATATGCAACCAACCATCGCTTTGGCCAGATTAAATGGCAGCTTACGTCCCATGTATTGTCATCCACACACGGGATAAAATCATTGTTACCAGTGAGATTGCCTGTGAAGTCGCATGAGACAACTTAGTACAAAGTGATTCCGGATAATCCGGATATGTAGTTACATATAGGCATTACACTGGTATTACCCGCACATGGAACAACAGAATAATCTGTTGTACAGATTATAATTTAAAATATGAAAATTTCATAATCTGGGGGCAGTGCGGCTTCAATTCAATCAGTTGGTTGGTAGCCAAATGATCGAGGCAAGCTGGGATGGAATAAGGTCATGGGTCACTGTCTCGCATAGGTTACGTCTCACATGTCACTCACTGATATTCGTGTAGAGAGCAGAGACATGGTCGTGAGCAACACTACACACAGTCAATTTTCTTTAAAAGCTGCCCGTTATGGGCAGGAGAAGATGTGGATCCTCGGTTAGAACCAATCAATTTTCGGATGGGAACATTTAGATTGTGAATATTTAAGTCATTGTTCCAAAAATGGAGATAAATTAAATTCATTGTTCAATCCAAAAGGCTGCATGCTGTTTAAATAGAAGATCCACATCTTCTCCTTCTGGCATAAGATCTTATCAAAATCTCCACGTCTATGGGGCAAATTAAGCTTGTATATACCCTTAACCCTAAGGCCATCCGGTTTACCTTCATGTTTATCAAGAAAGTGTAACGACAGTGGCCGGTCATCATCCTTGTTGATAATACTTTGGATGTGTTCGCCAGTTCTGACTTTTAGCTCTCTTTTGGTCTTGCCAACATAAATAAGGCCACACGGGCAGGTCAACATATAGACTACCCGTGTGGTTGTACAGTTGATAAAATTATTGATTCTAAATTGTCTTTTATTGTCAGAACTGGCGAACACATCCGTCCTATCCACGTGCCTACATATATGGCATCTACCGCAACTGTACATACCCCTAAGGGGTGGAAGGTCAGTAAGCCAGCTGCGTTTTTTAGGGCGGGTGTACTCTGAGTGTACCAAGCGATCCCTTAAATTTGTAGCTCTACGGGCAGTGAGCAGAGGTTTTTTGCTGACAAGCTTTCCCAAAATGGGGGCCTCAGATAAAATGTGCCAATGTCGGCCCAGAATTTCTTTGATTTGGTCCCACTGGGTACCAAATTTGGTAATGATTCTAAGGGGAGGGTGGCTTGAGGTTTTTGCTTTTTCTTTAGTAGAGTTCACCAACAAAGACGATCTATTTGTCTGTAGTGCTCTTTTTCTAGCACGTCTGATGTCCGTATGCGAGTAACCCCTATCACGAACCCCCATCAACCCCCATCAATTATTGGGACATCTCTGTTTATTGTCAGGATGTTGATATGTGCTGCAATTTAATTCGGAACAATAGACTGTTCCCTCTTGCTTCCATATATCACTATTTTGACTATCTTATTATTATTATTATTATTATTATTATTTAGTATATGGTTATATATGCACGGTTTGTTTTTGGAAATGCAGCATTCCTCAATTGGCTTTTATGTATTGATAGCAGTTGCTTGACAAGCCTTTTTCCGTTATTTCATGATGGTAAGAGATGCAATATTCAAATCTGACCACATACACAAGTCAATCAGATTGAATCTTTATGTATCCACTACCCTCAATGGTTTTGTCTAAATAGATGTATGTATGGGTGTGATTGGCACATTTTTGGTGATTGCAATTATGGTCAAGCTATGGTATTCAGGTGTTAATTATGAAGACAGGAAATTGAACACTAGCCTTCTGGCTATTTAAACATCCAGCTACTGATACCACATTAGCTCTGAAGAAGCTTGGCAACAAGCGAAAGCGCTCAGCATTTGACCCATGTGCAGGTGGCACACAGACTCTCACACTCTAACTACAAATCCTTCCAAATTGGATGTGAACATCCCTAACGATCCTGATCGGATCAATCAAGATTTGGGATATCAGGTGAAACCTCTGCGGTGAACACGGACGCCGAGCGTCTCTCCGGATTGTTTATACCATTGGATATGAGACACTAACAAGCTTGACCCTTGTGACTCACCTTACCTTCTGCCGGAGGATACCCGGAAGTAACCCGCTCATGCCCACAACAAGCTAATACTGCATGAACGTGTTTTCAAATCCACACGAACGCGGCCATCAGCAACTCCTTTGGGCTCTACTCCTTCTTCATTGAAGACGTCAGACGGTGAGCTAAAATGTACCCTCACATTCATGAGGCATTTTGTTTATGGCCATTTTCCGTCCATCCTTAAAAGCCCTCTTTGTGAGGTTGCTTGAGTTGCAATTGTTCACCACACAATCAGGACACCGTTTCCTTCCTTGGCTCTGGTTGAATGACACACACATATGTCTAACCAGCCATTGGTTCACATCCGAGGGGACTTTTGTTGTGTATTAGCACTTGCACTTTACCTACAAGGACCTAGTCTACCCACTCATGTAGCCAATCCAGCTCTGGAATTCCAGTGAAATTGTATAGACCCGGGTCTCTAGTGACTTTAATTGATGAGTGTGAGTGCATGAATGCATGAGATATATGTGTAATGTCTGTGGTGGCCACCAGCACACAATAGGACTTTTATCTGCCCTATTTTTAAATACACATGGTTGTTGGATTATGTTTCTACATATTGTGACACAATAAAGTTTTTGTAGGTTCAACTGTTTGTTCTTGAGCGGACCATCTTTTTTTGGGGGGATCTCCTCTTGACCCCTTCCTTCCCTTTCTTATATATGCTTTATGGTCCATTGAACAACCGTTTGACAGCTAGTCAGCTACATACCACTGAGTTACATGATTAATGATACGGGTGACATGAGAGGCATATTAATCTGATTAATTACCACAGTGGGAGGGAATTCCCCTCCCCCCGTTTGTCACCCTAGAACCTACTATTGGATGACTTTAAGGTGTCCTTCCCCCCCTTTCTTTTCATAAACAAACAATCTAATGAATGGTTCGACAAAGAAACACCTTACGAACAGCCTCCAAATCAGAAAGTCTAAAGCCAGCCATAGAGGCACTAAAAGACAAGGCATGCAGAGCCTTCTATGCCAACAGAAGACAACTGTACCACCTAAAACCACCAGTGAGAGGCTGGCTCAGAATATTTGGTAGTGTCATCAACCCAATTCTTCTTTATGGCAGTGAAGTTTGGGGTCCTGTCACCCACCCAGATCAATCCAAATGGGACCCCAGCCCAACAGTTATATTCCATCTGGAATTCTGCAAGCACCTCCTCCAAGTCCATCAGACCACCTCCAACAGTGCTTGCCAGTCTGAGTTGGGCAGGTTTCCCTTACTTCTCACAGTACAGAAGAGGGCGCTATCATACTGGGACCACCTACAAAACAGCAGTCCCAACTCATACCACCATAAAGCCTTACTGAACAGTAAAGACCAGTCCAAGCTGTGTGGAATGCAAGAATTCATCAAAACATTGTCTATCCCAAACTCTCAACAATGCGGCCTGACAAAATCTCAAATAAAAAACATAATCAATGACTCCAAAGAAAAACGTGTTGGAGAATGGAGAAATTAGCTAACTCCAAAAAACGAACTGTTTACCAGTCATTGCAGAGAGACTGCAAACTGGCCCCGTACCTGGAGGTGCTACAAGACCCCAAAGACAGACAGACCCTGAGCCTGTACAGACTGAGTGCCCACAGCCTGGAAATCGAATTAGGACGGCACAGACAGACCTACAAGCCCAGGGAGAGTAGACTGTGCCAGCAATGTGACCAGGGGGTCCTGGAGGATGAGGACCACTTCCTGCTACATTGCCCAAAGTACTCATCAGTGAGGAACACTCACTTCCAGAGACTCTCCACTCCACTTATGCCCATTCACCTCTATATTACCCCCCTTCTTTTTTTCTTATAGAAACTCAACTGCTTTGGCAATGCTAACATGTATGTGGTCCAGCCAATAAAGCTTATTTGAATTTGAATTGAGAGAGGAAAGAGAGAGAGGGGGAAATAGAGAGAGGGGGAAAGAGAGAGAGAGGGGGAGAGAGAGAGGAGGGGGAAGGAGAGAGAGAGAGAGGGGGAAAGAGAGAGAGAGGGGGAGAGAGAGAGGAGGGGGAAGGAGAGAGAGAGAGAGGGGGAAAGAGAGAGAGAGGGGGAGAGAGAGAGGAGGGGGAAGGAGAGAGAGGAGGGGGGAAGGAGAGAGAGAGGAGGGGGGAAGGAGAGAGAGAGGGGGGGAGAGAGAGAGGGGGGAGGAGAGAGAGGGGGAAGGAGAGTGAGGGGGAAGGAGAGTGAGGGGGAAGGAGAGAGAGAGGGGGGAGGAGAGAGAGGGGGAAGGAGAGTGAGGGGGAAGGAGAGTGAGGGGGAAGGAGAGAGAGAGGGGGGAGATAGAGGGGGAAGGAGAGAGAGAAAGGAGAGAGGGGAGGATATAAAGAGAGAGTGGGGGGAGCCCCGGAAGGGGGTACCCCAAATGGTAGAATCGTACTAATGGGCGCCTCACATAATACATTAATAGAAGCCCTAGAAGCAAACTCATTTCACGACACCTATCCAACAATTATAATGTTAACTAAAGTATGGAAAACAGTCAAGAACCAGAAGAGATACAATGGGTGTAATGAATATACTCCCATTTGGAATAATCAAAATTTGCAGGAAATCTATAAGATAGGAAAAGTAAGAGAGTGGGAAGATCGAGGTATTAAAAAGTTGAGACAATTGTATAGTGGTAATACTCTGAAGAAATTTTCAGAGTTGGAAAGTGAATTCAACCTGTCGCCGGGCTCCTTTTATACGTACCTTCAGCTAGAACACACTCTTAAAGTTCAATTTAGGAACTATAGTTTAGTATGGAATGAAACGCCCTTACTTCATAGTATATTGCAGGTAGCCCCGACTAAGGGGTTAATATCCAAGATTTATAATCAACTGAGTAAAGAAGCCAATAGTGAAGACTTACTCAATGATGTAAAAGTTAGGTGGGAAGAGGATGTGGGGGTTATAACACAGGCTCAGTGGAAGAGAATCTTAGAGATGGGATCGTTGATATCAGTCTCCCCCCCACAGAAGATATCACACTTGATGTTGTTAAACAGAGCTTATTACACACCTAAACGTCTCATTAAGTTTGGAAGAAGATCTGATGATAGATGTCCTAGATGCCGGGGGACCTCATTCACATGATGTGGAGATGTCCCAAGTTGTTTCGCTACTGGGAGGGGGTGATTGATAGTTTGAGAGATGTATTTGGGATCATATTGGAGAAAGAGGCTAAAGAATGCATCTTGGGGTATAGACGGATACAGGGGGAGAGGAAGAGTACTAAACTGGCAATTCTGAGAGGTATATTCCAAGCAAGGAAAACAATCGCATTAAGATGGCAATCAAAGGAACCCCCCACAGTAAGAGATTGGATTGTTATATTAAAGGAAACCCTTTGTAGGGAAAGAACAGAGTATATTAAGAGAGGTTATCTTAAGGAATTTGGTAAAATGTGGAGACCATGGCTGGAGAAGGTAGGAGGCTCTTAATAGGAAGTGAAGAATATAACAGAGTGGGATTTAATAATAAAAGCCCTAGGCAGCCAGGGATATGGTCTACCAGTACATAACTTGTTGGGTGCTTGTCTCTATCTGACAAATAATAGTTAATAGAAGCTGTGTTTCTTAACTAAATGTGTTGAAAGTCTAACCCTGAATACTCTATATAGGGGAGTGGGATGTTGGGTGGGGGGATGAGAGGGCAAGGGGAAAGAGTGATGGAATTAAGTATATATATATATATATATATATATATATATATATATATATATATATATATATATATATATATATATATATTAATCTGGATAATATTGAAAATGGTTGGAGGAGCGGGCGCGGGAAGTCCTTTAGTCTCTGTTATTATTGACCTTGGACTTGTTATATGGTACCCGCATCGCGACTCTACAGGTCCATATCAATTGGTAGTGAACGCGGGAGAGCGAGAGGGAAGGAGGGAGTGTTATATTCTTAATATCTAAATTTTAATTGGCTTTATTGAAAAGAATATGCATTTTCCATATTTGTTTGAATGATAGGACTTTGAGCTAGTGATATCCAGATGACCATTCATTGACTGAAAATGCAGGTCAAGACCCTGTCAGAATTTGATGGATTTTGTAAATAATATATATTTTGGTTGGAAATTTTCCTATGTAACCGATACTTTGTTTGATTTATGCGTTTATGTTTTAAGAGGTCTGATGTTTAGTCTGATAGCTTCTCACATATATCTGGTTTCATGTTTAAAAGGTTTGGTTAAAGTGAAAAACAGATGTTGCTCTCTGTTAGAAGGTGGAGAAAAAGGGAGTGTATGGGAGGGATTTGTGTTTGGGCGCGAATTTGAAAGACTGAGTTCATATAGACACAAGGAATCCAGTCTTCGGGCTCTCTACACACACATCTCACTCTACACACACATCTCACTCTTGACACACATCTTCCTCCCAAGACATACACCTATTCAAGCCAGGACACAAGAGGTTAATCGGCCATTTTTAATAGGCCATGACAAAGGAAGCACATGTCTAATGACTTTAAGAATTCTTTTCAGATCTTTGAAACAAATGAACTATATTTGAACATTTTTTGCATATATGAAACAACACTAATTCTGAATATGAATGTACTATTTTTGTAAGTATTTTCCAAGTTTATGTGTGTACAATAAAACACACGGTTTGATTTAAGCTGACTCAAGCAGAAATAATTCCAAAATTCGTCTCACGAGAATCATCATTATTGAAGGCTTTTTATACAATATTAAGCCATTTATTTCATTGGCGGACGCCAGCCAGTTTCAATCGTCAGAAGTTTTTTGCCACTTTTCCGTTCTTCAGAGGGGAAAGTGAGGAACAGAGAAAACTTTGCAATTATTGAAAGAACCTAGAATCGCTTGATGTTTTTGATGATTGTGTGAAGACCAGAGGATTTTGGATACAGAAGTCTTGACAGACGGTTTAATTAGAGTCCAGCGGAAAACGGAAAAGTTTTATATTCGGTGAGTACCAAAATATGGAATTTATAAATTTAATGGCTGAAGAAAGTAATTTAGAATTTGAAGGTTTAGCCAGTCATTTTTCAGATGCTAAGTTATGGCAATCAATGTATAATCAATGCCTACAGGCAAATAAAGAAATTGAGAAGAATAGATTTTCATTAGCTAAATCTAAGAGAAAATTAAGCAATGTGTTGAAATTAGTTACAGTTTTCAATGCAATGGTTTTTGATATGCCAGGAAAACAAAGGCAAAGTGTAACAGAAATTGCACAAACACAGGAGAATTTACATATTGAAAAATTAATGATTGAAAAAGATGCATTAGAACATAAAATGAATGCATTATTGGAATCGTTTAAGGAAAAAGAAAGTTGTATTGCTTTTTTAACTCAGAAAGAAATTGAACAAGAGAATGTTATAAGTTTGCTTAAAACGCAATTATTGCAAGCTCAGTCTTCTGCACATGCTCAGTGTTTAGCTTATGAACACGTGACAAAGTCAGAGGCGAGGGATGATGATGCTGATTCTGGATTTGACTCAGTGGGGTCATTTGAGGAGGTTAATGTTTCCTCAGACAATGAAAGCGTGAAGTCTGTTGATTTGAATAATAGTAATATTCAACAGAAATGTAAATTTTCATCGCCATATACTCAAAGAAAGGTATATGCAAAAAAACCAACTCTTAAATGTTTGGTTTGCAAAAGAGAGGGTCACATAGCTAGGTTTTGTGTGATGGCTAATAATAATGATATACAAAAGAGGTTGTATTATCCGAAAACGATGCCAAGACGCTATGAAGTGTATTCTGTGCGCTGGTGTAGTAATTTGAGGTATAGAGGCCATAATAATCAAACTAATTTTCCTTTTAAGACCCAAATGCAAAGATTGCAAACTGCAAATAGTCCATTAAGACAGGAAAGGTATCACTATGTATCATATAACACTGTGAAAAACAATGTTAGCAGTCCTTAAATGAACTGCATGGATGGTAAGGATTTTCTGGTTATTGATTCTTTGCTATGGATAATAAGGTTATGATTTGAGGTTCAGAGATTTGGTTTTTATTTGATATATTTTTAGTATTTTCAAGGATAATCCTTTGGATTATTAATTTTTTATTAATTTTTCCCAGTTATGATTATTATGATTTTAATTTTTCATTTTTTGTTCAGATGGAACATTGAGAGGTTTAGTTCATCTGATAAGGGAGTAATTAACAGCTTTGTACTCAATTAGCAAAGGATGCAGATTTGTATGGAGAATTAGTGATTTTAACCTGAATATGGTCAAAATTATGTTGTGGAAAAAACAAATATAGGATTTTCCTTTGTTTTCAGAGGTTTAAAAGGTGATAAATCAATCTTTTCTTCCTCATCGGTTGTTATTAGATCTATATTTTTGTTAATGATAACAGGATCTAATATCATGACTTAGATGGATTTTCTATATTTTAATGTACCACAACACCTACAGGTGAAATTCACTAAATTTAACTATGACAGTTTAGATCACATTGGTAAGCAAAAATTGCTTGAAATTCTTAAAGAGAAATTCTATTGGGACAAAATGGAAGAGACGGTAGACAGAGTAATTAAATATTGTCTAATCTGTGTACAAAGATATTTTAATTACTGACAGGATATGGATTAATCATGTTTTTCTAGTTTGGGGTATACTAGCAAATCTCAGTAGTGGCAGAGGATTCCATTTTATAGGTAAAATCTTGGGAATAGGACAGAGATTTCATGTATCATATCATTCACAGTTTGCAGGTACAGTTTTGTCAGTTACAGAGTATTCTTCATTTGATTTAATGACAGGAAGAATTATTCTGTCACTTGTGTTTCACAATGAACGTTTGGTTGGCAATATACAGCAAGGATTGTTACTGTAATGCTTGTGATTTGAGAAGGGATATTAGGATGTTATTTAAAGGTATTGAATGTCATTCAGAAAAAGATATTTCTTTTTGGTATTTTGTGCTCCTTTTGCACAACAGTGTTTTGGTTATAGATGATACAGGACAATTTGGACAGAATGGTGTTACATGCAGTTACTTGTATGAAAAATGGTCCTTTCACACATTTTTAAGTTTGAGTTAAAAGATCATAATTTCCTTACTTTACAATATTCCTTGTTTAGATTATTAAGAGACAATTTGTATATATACTGATATGTAGTATTTGTTTTAGAAGTTTAAAGAAATTTGTATTGTATAAGTTAAATGGTTACTCACAGAGCACATAGCCCCATCCTTAGGAATTTGAGAGTGAAGTGACACCATCCTTTTTAAAAAGGAGGGGGGGACTACTCATTGAGAGTCTGCATCTGTGGGACTACAAGACAAAAAAGAACCTTTCTGAATAAGAAAGGAGGGGGTTTGTTTTTTTAGGAGTAGAATGCCTGTAACAGAGTTTTTTGGCAGACATGCATTCCAGTAGATGTTGTAATAGACATTCACTCCAGTATACACAAGACACATATAAAGTATGAAAACTGTTGTTATATCCACACATACATATCTGATTCTTGTAACATTTTGTTATTTTATTATTAAAATCAAAATTATCTTTTATTCAAGATAAACGGTTTATCAAGATTGATGATTTAAATAAAAAATTAGATGTTGTTAGCATTAGTTTATACAGAAAGAAATATGGTGATTAAAGAGCTGCCATGTGTAAGGTCACACCCAGAGATGGTGAGATACACGTCACAGACGGAACTAAAGGTTCAGGAGAACTGGACCATGGCAAAGTAATTGGGAAGGTCCATTTGACATCTTGGATGTTCAAGGGACAATGGTATTAGTTCAAGGATTTCTCAATTTAGTGAAAAAGCATGTATAAATAAAAATGTGGGTATAACAAATGTAATATTCTGAGATAAATGATGCTGCTTTTATTTTTTCTAGGAATGAATTATATTTCATTAACCTGGAGGAATCATGGATTCCAAAAAAGAAGAAAGATGACAGTTCAACAAAAGAAAGTGTTAAAGAGAGAAGATTTATCATCATCACAGGATTCATCTTTTCCCTAGTGACAATTGTATCTGTGGTAAAATATATCACAAACTGTTCCAGCTATGCAGAGGTTAACAGGATTGAAGAATTACACAACAAAGTCATTACATTATTCAGAGACAAAAGAGATCTAGACACTGATATCAATATAGATGACAAAAGTGATAAAGACATTGATATTAATACAGAGGACAAGAGTGATAAAGATATTGATCTTAAATACAAATGACAGAATATAATTCTAGATACGTTGATAACAATACAGCTGAAGAATTGTATGGATATGTATTTGTAGGACAGAGATATGATTGCTGTATGGAATTATATTTAATTCATAGTAATAATGTTGAGGTCAACGTTAAAATAGAATCCAAAACAAGTTTTGTTAAAATGCTGGGATCTTATAGGTTAAACAACAGAATCCGGAACTTTTGAATGTAATATATTGGGAAGGAGTTTTTTGGTCAGTATTTGTAAAAGGTAACAATCTTTGAACATTTTTGAAGATAATGATAGTTTGCATTTGATATGTAAAACAAAAATATATGTACCTCAAGATTCATTGATAACTTGGAAAAGGAACGATGAATTTTTGGGAAGTTTTCTTCACAGTTCTACTATGATAATTCATAAAGGAATTTATGGTAGTGTGAATTGGATCAATAATACATTTGTTTATCAACAAATGAGAGTATCTTTGAATGATACTGGTATATATGAATGTTGCATATCAATAGTAAATTATCCAATGAAATGTGCGAAGGCAAGTGTTGTTGTAAGGTCTCCTAGGAAAACTCCATGTGTTGGTAAGGAAAGTGTCTCAGCGAATCCATTTCAGATTAACCATTTCCAATCCAGAACTCTTTTGAGAGAGGGAAATTTTGTCATTATATTGTGGAACTTTAATGTTTCAGAATGGAAAATTTCTACAAGGTTTCCACAATGTCAAGGACATTTGGTTAATGTGGAATTGGGTATTGAAAGATGGTTTGGAATTAATAATAGAAATCATAACAGAAATAAGCGTGGTATTGTTGAAGGTATTTTAGGAGGGATTGGCATAATTGGGAGTATTACAAATAGTATGGACATTAATACTTTAAAGTCTGATCTTGAGACAGCTGGTTTAGTGGGTAGTAACGAGATTAAAATACAGAGAAATTTAAATGAAATTTTAGAAAATATGGTTATTAAAACAGCTAATATAATGGGTCCATCTATTTTAAATCTTCAAAATATTACTCTTGATTTAATGTTCAGTGAACAACATTCTCATATTGCCAGAGCATGTTTAGAGATCCAGACTGAATATTCCACTAATTTTAAAATAATTGCACAAGCATTTCAGAGTGGAATAACCCCTCTTGGCATTTTACAGAATTTACCCAGAGAATATGTATATGCTATAAATCATACAGATTTATGGGTAAATAAATGGATAGGATGTAAACAGGATGTTTGTTATAGTTCTTCTATGATTCCGATAGCAGGACAAGAACAAATTTTGGTTCCAATCACTGTCCTGGGATTACCCGTCAGCAATACACAATTATTGTATTATAAATTACAGTATACAGATTTTGCATTTAACAATGAAAATTCAGAATTAGAACAATTAGATTTGTCATCATGTTTACAATTTCGGTCTAAAGTTATCCGTTTACCTAATCAAGATAAAAGTATTTTTCATTCTTGTTATCATAATCATACATTGTGTTCAGCAAGAATAGAAAAAGTTGAAACAATTTCTGAATTAGTTACTCGTGTAGATAAAAAGAAGGTTTGTTTTCAGATCATGTCAGATACAGAAAGGGTTAAAACTTTTTTCTCTTCTTGTATAAATACAGAAAACCTAAATCAAGGCTTGTATTGTATAGAAGGAGACATTGTAGCAATAAGTATTAATGGGTTTAGAACAAATTTAACAAATATGCTTATGAAAAATATAAGTGCTCTTCCCACACAATATAATATATCTCAGATAGATGAATTTCCTTGGGAAGAATGGGCAAATATAATTCATAAGGATAAAGGTTTATTGATAGCTTTGGCTAAGGAACTTCAGAATGCAGAAATATTGTTTAAACATGAACAAGGTAATTTGCAAGAGATATCTCATCAATGGTCAGAATTTTCAGGAAGTAATTGGTGGAAAAAAATTCAGTAATAGTGTATCAATTTGGGGAAAAACTTCAATAACCTCAGCAGCAGGAAATATTTTATCACATCCTATAGTTATTCTTTTTATTATTATTATGTTATTCATTATATTCCAGTTATGTTTGATGTTTAGAATGAAAAAATTATATTATCGAATTAGAAATGAAATCAAGAAAGGAGATGATTTATTGCAAAATAAGCTTAAGAGAAAGATGGGTTTTGGTATTGCAAAATCGGTTGGTGATGGAAATACATTTGAAGTTATTGGATCAAAGTCTGAATGAATGGGACATGGATGCTATGAATGAATTTAAACTTTGAAAATATGATTGTTATTCATATTTCAGAGGGGAATGTTATATTCTTAATATCTAAATTTTAATTGGCTTTATTGAAAAGAATATGCATTTTCCATATTTGTTTGAATGATAGGACTTTGAGCTAGTGATATCCAGATGACCATTCATTGACTGAAAATGCAGGTCAAGACCCTGTCAGAATTTGATGGATTTTGTAAATAATATATATTTTGGTTGGAAATTTTCCTATGTAACCGATACTTTGTTTGATTTATGCGTTTATGTTTTAAGAGGTCTGATGTTTAGTCTGATAGCTTCTCACATATATCTGGTTTCATGTTTAAAAGGTTTGGTTAAAGTGAAAAACAGATGTTGCTCTCTGTTAGAAGGTGGAGAAAAAGGGAGTGTATGGGAGGGATTTGTGTTTGGGCGCGAATTTGAAAGACTGAGTTCATATAGACACAAGGAATCCAGTCTTCGGGCTGACTCTACACACACATCTCACTCTACACACACATCTCACTCTTGACACACATCTTCCTCCCAAGACATACACCTATTCAAGCCAGGACACAAGAGGTTAATCGGCCATTTTTAATAGGCCATGACAAAGGAAGCACATGTCTAATGACTTTAAGAATTCTTTTCAGATCTTTGAAACAAATGAACTATATTTGAACATTTTTTGCATATATGAAACAACACTAATTCTGAATATGAATGTACTATTTTTGTAAGTATTTTCCAAGTTTATGTGTGTACAATAAAACACACGGTTTGATTTAAGCTGACTCAAGCAGAAATAATTCCAAAATTCGTCTCACGAGAATCATCATTATTGAAGGCTTTTTATACAATATTAAGCCATTTATTTCAGGGAGAGCGAGAGGGAAGGAGGGAGAGCGAGAGGGAAGGAGGGAGAGCGAGAGGGAAGGCGGGAGAGCGAGAGGGAAGGCGGGAGAGCGAGAGGGAAGGAGGGAGAGCGAGAGGGAAGGAGGGAGAGCGAGAGGGAAGGAGGGAGAGCGAGAGGGAAGGAGGGAGAGCGAGAGGGAAGGAGGGAGAGCGAGAGGGAAGGAGGGAGAGCGAGAGGGAAGGCGGGAGAGCGAGAGGGAAGGCGGGAGAGCGAGAGGGAAGGAGGGAGAGCGAGAGGGAAGGAGGGAGAGCGAGAGGGAAGGAGGGAGAGCGAGAGGGAAGGAGGGAGAGCGAGAGGGAAGGAGGGAGAGCGAGAGGGAAGGAGGGAGAGCGAGAGGGAAGGCGGGAGAGCGAGAGGGAAGGAGGGAGAGCGAGAGGGAAGGCGGGAGAGCGAGAGGGAAGGCGGGAGAGCGAGAGGGAAGGCGGGAGAGCGAGAGGGAAGGCGGGAGAGCGAGAGGGAAGGAGGGAGAGCGAGAGGGAAGGAGAGAGAGCGAGAGGGAAGGAGAGAGAGCGAGAGGGAAGGAGAGAGAGCGAGAGAGAAGGAGAGAGTGAGAGGGAAGGAGAGAGGGGGAAAAGAGAGGGAGATTGGGGAAAGAGAGAGCGGGGGAGAGAGGGGAAAGAGAGAGGGGGAGAGAGGGAAAGAGAGAGAGGGGGAGAGAGGGAAAGAGAGAGAGGGGGAAGATAGAGGGGGAAAGAGAGAGAGAGGGGGGAAAGAGAGAGAGGGGGGAAAGAGAGAGGGGGAAAGAGAGAGAGGGGGGAAAGAGAGAGAGGGGGGAAAGAGAGAGAGGGGGGAAAGAGAGAGGGGGGGAACATTACCCCCTACGGTCTACTCATCCAAGGAGGGATGGAGATGCCTGGGGAGGTCATGGAAGTAATAATTTTTGTCTGAAGCCTCTATCCTCATGCAGCGATTTCTTGAAAAGGGTTACTCAGCAGAGGTCTTGGATGAGGCGTTTAAGATTGCAAAAGAGAAAAATAGGGGGGACTTGTTAACTGTGAGAACGAAAGTTCAAGATACTTCTTTTAAATTCTCGTTTATTACTGCCTATTCCAACCAATATTATGAGATTCAAAAAATAATTCAAAGGCATTGGAAAGTTTTAAAGGCTGACAGGGTTCTGGGTCCCAATTTGCCCGACCTACCTCGTATGGTTTATAGGGGAGCTCCCCCATTGAGGCTACAGGTAGCTCCTAATATTATTAATCCACCCAAGCAGATTTCTTTATTTCAAGAGATGGGGTTTTTGTTCCTTGTAGGAGATACCTGATCTGTAAGCTGAATACCAACACACGTAGGGAAATAGATTCCTTCCAATCCACTTCTACCCAGGAAACATTTTGGATAAAACCCTTCATTACATGCACTACTAAGCATGTAGTGTATATTGTTATTTGCCCTTGTGGGCTTCAGTATATAGGGCATACTATTCGAAAGCTACATATTAGACTTAAAGAACATGTTGACAATATTAAAAGGGGATTCCCCAAGCATAGTCTATCCAAGCACTATGCTTTGAAACACGACTGTAATCCAAAGGGCACCGTGTTTTTGGGAATTGACAAGTTTTCTGGACATTGGAGGGGAAGCAACATGACTAGAGGAGTCTCTCAGCTAGAGACTAAATTGATATATCAAGCCAGGACATATTTTCCATATGGGATGAATGTGGAATGGGACTTGAATGCCTTCATTAACAATAGCTAGGCTTCCCTCCCTTGTTTATTTTTAATATTTTTATTTTTCCCTCGTTCTTTCCATTTACTGTATTGGTTACATTTTTAATTTTCAATTTTTAATTCTTATGGATATCAAGTGGTGGGGTCGGTTATTCTACTTCACTACATGGTATCCATTGACATGAAATTTGTATTTATTACTCATATGTCAGTTTGCACTTCAGCCACAAGATGCCGCCACCTCCTATAACCACTGCTCCGTCTCTACATTTTGAATAATGATCACTCTTTTTCAATTATTTCCTACTATGATTTGTTTTGTGGATATTTTTTATCTCTATATTTTAAGTCATCTGCTATAAATTCAGTATTATTATTAGATATATAAATCCCTTTGGAGATATATCGTTTCCGGTTCGGAAGTTTACACTTCCGGTCCTCCGATTTCCGCCTGTCCATTTTTTCTGTTCTTATAAATACACATCCATTTGCATCACAACCTAGCCCCTGATGACGCATGTTGATGACGAAACGTTGGGCGACGAGAGACTGGCGACGCAGGACGCGGTTGGACAGTGACACGGCGGCCATCTTTGTGGTTAGAAGCGCTGGACGCTTCATACTGCTGTATACCTTCTTACTAAATGTGAGTGGCTTTTACCTTTTATACAATAAAATATCCTTATTGATGGAATTTGCGCAATGAGCGTTCTCTCTTTACTCGCCACATACCACGTTTCTTGAGGTGCATACACCCACTGGATTATACTTGGTTCTTAATCCTGCCACAAGGAGGAGACCTTAAGCCTTCCATGTAGTTCAGAGGGGAATAAATATGTTTATGTTACTCTACTGGAGGATCGTTGGTCTATCCCAGGAAGATTGCCTCTTGCCATCTGTTTTCTACACATGTGTATAACCCATACACTGATGGTAAGGGTCAGTTTGTTTGGGTGTTGGTGTTCACATCTTCCTTCTGAGTGTTCTTTCATTATGGATCCCGCTAAGTAGAGTGTTACCATTTCCTTCTGATGAAGAGGACTTTGTTCAGCTATTTTTATTTCTATTAGGATATTATCACTTAATTTTTAGAGCTGCACCTTTCCTCCTAACAGCGCATAAATACACTACATAACAACACAGTTCCAAGCATACAAATAAATTACATTCATCCTGCGGTATGATGCCTAATGAGTTGCGCAGAGTAATAATACCCCAAAACATCACATCATGCATGATGCCGCATTGCCTAGAAAATACATGCCACAAGATATCAAATCATATACTGTCAAATTGCATTTCAACGGGCAACGGGTGTGATGGGGGAGAGAGGTGGGGTATTGGAGGGGAAAAAAGCGTTCACAGGCCCGAAGCTTTATTGAGCGGCCAAAGGATACACAGGGGGAGGGAAAATCTTCAGACCTCCTCTTGCTCCTTAAAGTTCATCAAGTGATCAAGTGTCTCTGAGCAGACTGTGAACCAGTCTGTAACAGTCCTTAATGGACATCCTCTCCCACTGGTGGATGAGGCACTTTCTGGCGCATCACAAAGCATCCTTAGCCACTTGCCGACCGCCGCCTGTACATATACGTCGGCAGAATGGCACGGCTGCGCAAAACAATTTACCTGTACGTCTCTTTGGATTTGACGCCGTGCGTGCCTGCCGCGAGCTCCGTGACTGTGCCCGCGGACTCGATGTCCGCCGGCGCCCGCCATCGTGTCACGGAGCTGCAGAACGGGGAGATGCCAGTGTAAATACGGCATCTCCCTGTTCTGCCTACTGACAGGACACCGATCTTCTGCTCTCTGTCATCGGGATCAGTGTCGTGTCACTGGTAGCCCAGCCCCCACACAGTAAGAATCACTTCCTAGGACACACTTAACCCCTTCAGCGCCCCCTAGTGGTTAACCCCTTCCCTGCCAGTGTCATTTACACAGTAATCAGTGCATTTTTATAGCACTAATCTCTGTATAAATGACAATGGTCTTAAAATAGTGACAAAAGTGTCCGATGTGTCCGCCATAATGTCGCAGTCACGATAAAAATCGCTGATCGCTGCCATTACTAGTAAAAAAAAAATTATTAATATAAAATGGCATAAAACTATCCCCTATTTGGTTTGCGCAAAAGTTATAGCGTCTACAAATCAATAAACGCTTATTGTGATTTTTTTTACCAAAAATATGTAGGATACATATCGGCCTAAACTGAGGAAAATTTTTTTTTAATATATTTCTGGGGGATATTTATTACAGCAAAAAGTAAAAAATATTGCTTTTTTTTCAGAATTGTCGCTCTATTTATGTTTATAGTGTAAAAATAAAAAAAGCAGGAGGTGATCAAATACCACCAAAAGAAAGCTCTATTTGTGGGGAAAAAAGGACGTCCATTTTTTTTTTGGGAGCCACGTCGCACAACCGTGCAATTGTCAGTTAAAGCGACGCAGTGCCGAATCGCTAAAAGTGGCCCGGTCATTTGGCAGCCAAATCCTCCGGGGCTGAAGTGGTTAAAGCAGCACAGCACCTGCCAGGCGCTGTCAATGTCCTCCTGTGAATGAGTTCCACAAAAGAGTCCATTCAACACACCAAAGTGTGTGATAGCAGTCTGAGCTGCAAAGTCTTTAAAGCGGAGTTCCACCAAATTTTTTTTTTTTTTAAAGTCAGCAGCTACAAATACAGCAGCTGCTGACTTTTAAAATAAGGACACTCACCTGTCCAGGGCGCCCGCGATGTCGGCACCCGAAGCCGATCTATCCCTCGGCTGCTGCGGCCGCCATCTTCAGTAAGGGAATCAGGAAGTGAAGCCTTGCGGCTTCATTTCCTGGTTTCCTACTGCGCATGCGCCACTCGCACTGCGCGTTCCCACTGGTCCCTGCTGTCTTCCGGGACCTTTGTGTCTCCCAGAAGACAGCGGGGGGGACAGAGAATGTGCCGGAAGGGGCGTAGATACCCGCAGGTGGCTTGGGTATCTATGGCCGGAAGTGGGAGCAGAATACCTGTATTAGACAGGTATCTGCTCCCCCCTGAAAGGTGTCAAATGTGACGCAGGAGGGGGGGGGAGCAGAAAAGCAGAAGTTCCATTTTTGGGTGGAACTCTGCTTTAAGTTCAGGTTCCAAGGCCCTCAACAGGCCCTGCGCAAAGGGCCACTCCCAGAAAACATGCAAAGCAGTTTCCTCCTGGATGATACAAAAGTGGCAGTGCCTGTATCTGCACAGGTTTCTGGCATGGTTCATACACTGTTTAGTGCAGTTCATTGGGCTATAGCCTTGAATTGGCGATCTCCCACAGTTCCTTGGTCTCAGGTTGTTCAAAGAATGGAGGCAATAAGACTTATGGAGAGGATACACCATATGGTCATGGACACAATGCACATATTTCATAATAAGTGGTTGTCCTGGTCATCGCTTTAAGGTCTCCCTGAGTAGAGGGATAGGCCAGGTCCCATGGATATACGTTAACATCAAGTCTATATCTCTGAACATTAGTAATTCTAGAGATTAAGGAAGCCATGGTTCACCTAATATGATGTACTTTCTCATGTTAAAACCCACGCTGTTTGCCATAATTGATTCATTAATTCTTATTTACTTATATTTTTTCCCTTATTTTGATCTGATTTTATTTGGTCCCTTTTTATTTTTTTTGTTTATCCTCCTTTCAGTTCTCTACTGTTTTATTACATTATTGTATAAGGCTACTGCATATTGTGCAAGGTCCTTTACCCCATGGGGTCCTGACGCGCTTACAAACACAAACACATACAAATATTTGGCCATTTTTTTTCGACAGGATCTAATTAACCTACCAGCATATCTTTGGACTGTGGGAGGAAACCCACGCAGGCACAGGGAGAACATGCAAACTCCAGGCAGATGGTGTTGTGGTCGGGATTTGAACCAGCGACTCTATTGGTGAAAGGTGCTAACCACTACACCACTGTGCTGCACAAACTGCAACATACAGTTTGGTGTCCTTGGACGTTTTGTCTCTCAGTGCCTTTATGTTCTAAGCCTTAATGGTTGTACATGTTTTTCTTTACTACTATTAATAAAAAGAACAATTGTAATAAAATAAAAAAAGAGTTAAATATCGGCAAAAAATATCGACTATCGGAAGGAGATGTGGCTGAAATATCGGTATTGTATTAGAACCGAAAAAAGCTATTGGTCCATCCTTACTGTAAGAGCCCTTTCACACTGGGGCGGGGGCGGCGTCGGAGGTAAAAAATAATAATAGCGGTGTTTTACCGTCGGTATTCGGCCGCTAGCGGGGCGGTTTTACCCCCCGCTAGCGGCCGAGAAAGGGTTAAATACCACCGAGGCGCTTTGCCGGCGGTATAGCCGCGCCGTCCCATTGATTTCAATGGGCAGGAGTGGTGAAGGAGCGGTATACACTCCACTCCTTCACCGCTCCGAAGATGCTGCTGGCAGGACTTTTTTTTACCGTCCTGCCAGCGCAACGCTCCAGTGTGAAAGCCCTCGGGGCTTTCACACTGGAATGAAAGTAGCGGCACTTTCGGGTCGGTTTGCAGGCGCTATTATTAGCGCAATAGCGCCTGCAAACCACCCCCAGTGTGAAAGGGCTTTAAGCTAACCATTTACTTAGTGACAGGAGCTTTGGCTGGCGTTCAGAGAACTTTTTTTTATTTAAAAAGTGTCCGAAGCTACATCAGTACCATTTGTTGCATCTTCCTCATCAGTTTTAGGAAGATAGGTAGCCAGATTTAAAGTAACATAATTTGATTGTTAAATTTGATGGATTAGACTGGTACTTGTCAAATCTACTAGAAGACACATGTCTGGTATTTACTTGTACTGCATGTGGTACATACAGGGTCAGAGCAATGTCTAGTACAAGCTCAGTTACTTTGTCTAGCAGCAACGTGCTGGCTCACATACAACTGGGGGAGCCTTTGATCACAGGGTCCAGTGAAGCTTCTAAAGACATCACAGGCCTCTGTCTCCAGGTAGCTGGGTGAGTACACCAAACGGGAGTATAGTCCTGGATGTACTGCTGTGAGCTTTCCCAAATAGGGCAAAGAAAAGTCTCTAGATTCAACATGGCAAGTACTCACTGTAGATAAAGTAAAATCAGCGCGATGATGATAAATATTATTCAGCAGCTGGACATCAGGGTCAAAAAAATCAAATCCTTAAAGCGACAATACAAACAGACGGTGCAGCGCTAATGAGAGACACAATGATACGGTATAAATAATCAATATATACAGAGCTTAATATTGATCGATTATCTCAAAGTTCATAAAAGCACATAAAAGTCCAATAGATAATCCAATAATCGTGTATGATCAACCAGCATGCTGAGAAAGGGTGCCGAAAAGACGAGCCCACCACCAATATTCAGACTGGCCTCTCACCTGGTGAAATGGACCCTTTAATAACAGAGGGTCAATATAGGCATTCCCTTAGGATCATATAGATGCAATACAGCATACAGAGACTTTGTTTCAGCATACAGAGACTTCCATCTGAACACTGGGTCTGGATACTCGGACGGTGCTCCATCCAAGGCCATAGTTTGTCCTCAGGAAGTTTCTGAAGTTATCTGCAAACTATGGCCTTGGATGGAGCACCGTCCGAGTATCCAGACCCAGTGTTCAGATGGAGGTCTCTGTATGCTGTATAGCATCTATATGATCCTACGGGAATGCCTATATTGACCCTCTGTTATTAAAGGGTCCATTTCACCAGGTGAGAGGCCAGTCTGAATATTGGTGGTGGGCTCGTCTTTTCTGCACCCTTTCTCAGCATGCTGGTTGATCATACACGATTATTGGATTATCTATGGACTTTTATGTGCTTTTATGAACTTTGAGATATTCGATCAATATTAAGTACTCACTGTGTCCTGTATACTGTGTTGCCACCTACCGTACCAGTCAGCTTCTGTACTTGTTGCTTGTGTCCTGAATCTTCAGATGAGCTTTCAGCATGCTTACAGGAGGTTAGGCCAGAGATCCCCGAGCCCAAGCAGGAGCTGGGACCCCAAAAAAGAATTCTTGGGAGTTGCAGGTACAAAAATTGTTTCCAGGAACAAAGGGAAGCTGTTCCAGGCCTCAGTCTATTTATACCCTTCTCAGCCCCCTGCTGGTCACCTCACTCTTGTGACCATGGATTGGCTGAAGAGGCATGAATATGCAGGCCAGGGTCTAAGCTCTTCCACCCACTATATCCCAGGTTAAGTGGGATGCAGGGCAAAATATCTAAGCCTGCTCCAGCAGAACCTAGAACAGAAACTAACAAAGGACTGCTGCCCTCCCTTAGTATAAGGAGGTCAAAAAGTAAATGTACCTAACACCAGTAGCCTACTAATGGGTGCTACACTGCAAACCTCAGAAAGGCATGTAATTGCCATACATTGCTTGGCTTTTCACATTTTTAACTCGATCTGGGGTTAGGTGACGGATTCCATGTGAAATGCAGTGACCCAGGAAGATCACTTTCTCTTGGCAGTATTGTAGCTCAGCTTTGCTAACTTTAAAGTTACTGTCGTACAGAAACATGAGAAGGCTTACTCTTTAAAACTTCTCCCGACTGTTGCTCACTTAAACTTCTATAGGAGTGTAGTCTATGTTTGCTAAAATTTGGCTCAGAATGTCAGCTCCGAAAAGAGATTAGTAGGAACTGTGTCTGAAACCAACGCTTTTGTGACAATATCTGTTTGCTGTCTTAGCCTGAGTTTAACCCCTTAACGCCAATGCCTCCTGGCCCTTTAAGAGGTTTCTGATGCTGGGAGGCAGGGTTTCTGATCATGTGACCGCCGTGATTGCCTGTCACAGTGGCCACATGATCACAAAGCTCCCAATCGCAAGTAGAGATCAGGAGCTTTCCGTTACCTGCCCGTAACTGTGCGGCATGCGCTCGGCACAGCTCTGTTTACATTGTGGTATGGATATATACGGCATCTCAGCATTAAGGCCCACCCGGCGGGAGGCAACATATATGCATAGCAGAGGCACAAAGAGGTTAAGTGGCTTGGGCTTAACCAAATGAGTAGAGGTCCCGGTTACGCCAACGCCAGAGATAACATTTTCAGATAATAATCCTGGAGGTAAATCATCTGTATCAAAAATGGATTGGCTTGCGCCGATGGATAGACTGCAACAAGTTGCTTTGTGATAACAGGGGCAAGAGGGGTAGCTACTCCCTTCTTTTTCATTTCATCTTGCTGCCTCAATTTAGAAATCATGGTTTGCCCCAGAAGTTCAGACTCTACAATATATACAGTATCTTTCTTTGGCCAAAGCTTCAAGTTCAGAGAGATCTAGTTTTGCATATGTACTTATTTATTAATGCCAATCCTCTGTTTCTAGGATATGAGCCAAATCCCCCTTAGTAGGTTGATATGAGGCTGTTAAACCTCATCTCTGTACTGCTTCTTGTGCTTTTTTAGATGGACCTCATAAAGCCACACTGGCAGCCACATAAGGTGGGGGGTGTCCTCCCGTACAGAATGTTCTGCTCAAACATAATAAATGTGGGCGGCACTTTTACTAAACATCTTACTCAGACCAGTTTCATTTGCTAATTTAGCTTCTGTCTCCCATGTGCAAGCTATTCTCCATGTTCCTCCACTGCACAGTAGGGGGCCATAATCATGCAGAAAAGTTGGGCAAGCTTGTAAATCAAAAGTCCTTTCAGATTTTAAAGGTTTAACTGTTCCCTTAGTCCATTCTACCCATTTATCCAGGGACCCAGTATAGGCGGAACCATACCTCCAGTTCGTATATTCTCTAGAGCTCATCTTGAGCTGGACATTTTCTGAGGGTCTCTTACCCTTCATTCCCTTACTTAATGTAATGCCCAAAATGACTGGCCAGTTCTCTCTTCTCTACTTTTGCCTCTAAAACAAATAGTACAGCAAATCTGCAGATTTACAAGAGTAGTCGCCACTTACCTATGTGGATAGAAGGGGTTTATGACAGAAGACAAAACACCCGCTAAGAGACCGTCCTTGTCTCTTCTCTGTGGGTTTTATACTGACCCAGGTTGCCCATAAGGGGTCAATGTAGGGAACTGCAGATAATTTTCTCTATCCACACACGATCCAGGCCGTGAAGGGGGACACAAAAACATTCAAACACACATTACCCAACCACGAAAGTTCAAGAGTGGGTCTGGTTTCCTTAAAGCGGAGTTCAACCCACATTTTTCACTCCTCACCATGCAGCACCTAAAATGAATTGCCATTTTTTTTCAGTTCACTTACCTAATTTATGCCTATATTTAATTTCACATCCTTCCCAAGGAGGCCACAGACATCATTTATTAAGGTTTTGCAATGGCTCCTGGGAGATCTTGGTCAGCTTGGCATGGTGTCTATGCAAATTCTTAGCCAGCTTGGCATGGCACGGCTCCAGTAACATTTAACATTGGCGTCTATGGAAAATCTTGGTCACCTTGGTATGGCTGTGTCATGCCAAGCTGAACGAAATTGCACCGCACTGCACATGCGCGAGATCGGCAGGTGCATGCTAGGTAGTCAGCATGCACGGAATCCAGGAAGGACGACACTGTGGCTTCAAATGCCCACACTGGAGATGGCCGCGCTGTGCAGAAACATCACAAAGTAAGAAAACGATGCTGCACAGATAGAAAACTGGACATAGTTTACAGCATACCTTTGTTACATTGCACGTGCCATGAGTATTCTAGGGGTATTTTTATCTTGAAGTCAAACTTCGGCCAGAACTCTGCTTTAAGAACCAACAGATAGGACAAATTAATATAAGCAAGCATAAGGACAGCTTACCTAGCCAGCGATTAGAGGTCTGCATTCCAGATCGTCCCGATCAGAGTGCAGCCCCTGCTGGAGACTCTGCTACTCCTGACTGGCTCGCCAAGAAAGTGTTATGGATATTTCTGATTGAGATACTGATAATAAAAGTTAACTCTGCATATGCAGGAACAGATTCACAGGACGCAATCACTGTGTTAAAAATACTTGTTTTCACAATACAGAAGATAAAAAAGGGAGAGGTATGAGATGATGTTAATAAAATCTAGCGAATGCAATGATGCCATATTTCATATGTCATCAGCTATGTCTAACAGTGGCAAAACTAAAACCTTGAGAAGGGTTAGCCTGTGTGTTAGGTGAAGGACACTGAAAAACTGCAACATTGCAAGCAATATTCTCTTCTAATTAAATGAAAAATACAGTGAAAGTCCATGTCAATTCAATTCCTGCCCCCTGTACATCATAACCAATAGGAACAAGACTATTGCTGGCTGTATTAGTAATGATAATTCTAAACACAATCACAGATAAATGCATTTGTATGTAAAGGACCTATGGGGACATTATTATACACAATGAAAATGTTTAATTCTTAAAAGCGTGTGATTGGACTAGTGGTCTTAAAGGCCCTTTCCTTGCTTTTAGCCAGCCCTTGGGGCATTATTCCCCATTGTTGCCGACATAGTTTCTGTCACTGACACCAAGAATTGGGCACTATTCCTCCCACTAACACCAATAATTGAGCACTAATCCTAACATTGACACCGATGGGACACTATTCCTCCGATTGACACCAAAGATGGGGCACTATTCCTCCCACTAACACTAAGGATGGTGCACTATTCATCCCATTGACACCAATGATGGTGCACTATCCCTCCCATTGAAACCAATGATGGGGCACTATTCCTCCCACTAACACCAATGATGGTGCACTATTCCTCCCATTAAAACCAATGATGGGGCACTATTCCTCCCACTAACACCAATGATGGTGCACTATTCCTCCCATTAACACCAAAGATGGAGCACCATTCCTCCCATTGACACCAAAGATGGAGCACTATTCCTCCCATTGACACCAAAGATGGGGGACTATTCCTCCTGCCGATGCTAGGACATTTTCTTCTCCCACTGGCCACAGTGCGGCCCCCTAAAGCTTGGAGGACAGTAAACTGGCCCTTTGTTTAGAAAGTTTGGAGACCCCTGGTCTAAACAAAAACTCAATGTCTGATTTTGGACAGAGTAGGGGATAATTAGAACCCCCTGCTCATTTCTTACTGCTATCCAGGGCTTCATTGGAGACATTTCTCTCATTTCCTGTTCTGGTGACATTTTGCTAGAAAAATCTACAACAGGGATGCAGACAGAAATAAAAAAAATATGCCTGGGGTTCCAGCCTTCCCTACCCTACTGAAGTCTGAGCTGCTGGTACTGAGTTCCCCCTCACTTTCTGTCTGATAAAAGATTGTTAGCAGGGCAGGAAGTGAGGGGAGATCTCTCCAACGGAGCCCAGGATAGCAATAAAAACCTGAAAAAAGGTCTGATCCTTCCCCACTCCAGATTCATTGTAAAGGTGCAGGCTCCGGTGCTGTCATCTAAATTCTGGTTACACTACTTCATGCTTCACTGATGCAGAACATGCAGCCAACTGAATCCTGAACAATCTGGCCTCCTGCATGCTTGTCCCTGGTCAGTGACACACTAGGTAGTGAAGTGAGGTTTAGGATGAAGAGGACGGCCCCGGAGCCTGCAGCTTTATAAATAAATCAGTCATGTTGGTTCTTGTTCACTGCTTTCTCTTCTTGGCTGAGTATTGAACCAGATTCCCCACCCTGGGGTGTCACCAGCCTTTGGGAAGATTTCTCACATCTGATTCTCCTCAGATATCTTTATAAAACCTTTCCATACACCTATCCCAGCATGGAGGGGCTCAGTGAAGGTGGTGGTGAAGGTGTGGAGATGTCGGATCGGGTTACACAATTCATAAAAGGAGATCCGCCCGGCCTCATAATCCAGATCTATCCTGACTCTGTTACTGGAGACACGGCCGGGTAATGGGGTTTCCTTTCTGTCATGTATTACTAAGTACTCATCACCCCACAACCTCTCCAAACCCCAGGACTTCTTATTACATCCAATCCAAGACTGGACTCCTCTCCTGTCTATACTGGGGTAACACATTCCTACTTTCCAGTATACAGAACCCCCAACATTCACTTCCCAGTAATGTCTCCCTGAGGAGAAACTCTGACTGCTTATCACCTGAGGACACTGAAATCTCTCTGGTGTTTCTGGACGATTCTGATGTGATGATGAGGATGCAGTTTTCCTGTCATCTAATATATGGAGATAATTACCAGCTGTACTCACATCCAGTAATATGTCTGTAACCCCCGACACCCCCCATGTTTGCTGTACAGCCATAATATTTGGTTCCCCAGCCTCCTTGAGTGAGTGTTGTTTGGTGGGGGTGAATCTGAGGCGTTTCCTGGATGGTTCCGCAGTGGTGTGACCTTTGCCCTTTGTAGTAGACTGAGGATAGACATGTGTGTCTGTGTATTTCTGGACATTTACCCCAGACATGATATCAGATAAACCTGTGTGTAATGTGTGTGAGATGCCCGCCACATCCAGATCCCCTCCATCATGGAGAAGTTTATCATGTCTCTCTCTGTCCTCATCATCTCCATCCTCAGTATTACACAAGTCACCTGTGTTTGATTCCTGTAGGACAGTCAGTGGATCCGTCATGTTACACAGCTCCTCAAGATAATCCATCTTACAGTACAGCTTCTCCTCCTTTATTTTCAGCTGTTGGATCATATCAGACAATGATAAATAGACCCGCTCTGCCTGGCCAGAGATGGCACTCAGGACTCTCTTCTCCAGGTCTTCTAGACGGCCCCTGAGGTCAATGAACAGGGCAGTGACCCGCTCTGTTTCATCATCTGCTTTTCCTTGTACTTTTCTCCTCTGTTCCTGCAGACTCTGGACTCTGTTCTCTGTCTCCTCTATCTCTGTCATCAAATTCTGCAGAACATTTCTCAGTTTTTTCTTCTTCATCTCAGAGGCCTCATCCAGAGTCTCCACCTGGTGTCCCTGATGTTCTCCATCCAGCCTGCAGGACACACAGATACAGGTGGAGTCCTCAGTGCAGTAATACTTCAGTAGTTCCTTATGGACAGAGCATTTCCTGTTCTCCAGAGATGTGGTGAGTTCACATAAGACGTGTTCTGGTGACTTGCTGTGGACTCTCAGGTGATTGTCACATAGAGAAGCTTCACAATGCAGACAGGATTTCACAGCAGGTACAGGAGTGTGAATACAGTAAGTACAGAAGAGCCTGGACTTCCCCTGATCTGGCTGAGCAGACAGGAAATTGTCCACTATGTTACGCAGTGTTATGTTCCTATGCAGTGCAGGCCGATCCTGGAACTGTTCTCTGCACTGAGGACAGGAATAACCTCCAGACCCCTCCTGTGTATCCAACACACGTTCAATACAGTCCTGACAGAAGTTGTGTCCACATATCAAGGTTATAGGATCTGTATAAATGTTCAGACAGACGGAACATTCTAGCTCCTTCCTCAGATCAGCAGACGCCATGGCTGAAAGCAGAAGAGAGAAATAACAGTGAAATTCTCTGACACTCATTAAACCTGAGCTCCAGGAATTTAGCCACTTTATAAAGTGTCAAATTACTAGGGGTTAAGTTCAAAGAGGTACATGCCATCTTTTGGCTTTATCTGCTATTTACAGCCGTTTTATTGAGCGCCAAGAGTACAGCCATCACTACACTCTCGGTACTCTGATAGGAGAGATGCTGTCTTCTCATATAGCAACTGCTCTGCTTGCCTCTCCCCTCTGCTGTACATTCACAGAAGACTTTGCATTTTGTTAATGGATCCACATAATACAAAGCAATCTGTGATCAAGAAGGAGGAAGGGAGGAGCGGCTGCCTGCAACTCTGAATCTGCTGGAGCTGAGACCAGAAGGTCCAGTGTCAGAGTGCCAGAAGTACAATGATAACTATGCCCCAGTGTTCAGAAAAAAAATTAAGCTGTAGAAGAGATAAATGCACTGAGACGGGAGTAACTTTGGGCGGGGGGCTTGTGGTACCCAGGTAAGCTGGGTGACCGAGAACCCCAGTCTGATCTGCACTAATTAGACTCACAGTACAACCACACCAGACTCAGCATTTCCTTTTACCCATTATCCAGGGTCTTATATGTGTGGTTTGTGTTGAAGGAATGAAGAGATTCTTTGACTTGGGACATTAATATTTCTGAACAATATCCCTCAAGAATATAGAAAGATAAAGTCCACCTTTCGTCAGAGACCATTGCTAGATGGTTTGAGGTGGGGTGGGGGTTGTTATGTGTTTGTTAAGTGTATCCCATTGTTCTATTGCTTGTGTCTGCGTTGGAAGCAACCTATTATGGGATCTGTATAGGTCTATGTGGATTAGCTGTGAGAAGGGAGGGGGGGATTCCTCCAGCAGTCCCTCCCAAAGACGGTCTACTATTGAAAAGTTGAATACACCTATGCCATGCTACTGGCAGAGGTAATGTTTATCCCGCAAAGAAGGGGGGATTGTCCTCTGAGTGTATATGTCTGTACCTGTGTTCAAATAAAGATTCCATGTTCCAGATTTGCAGCCAAATGATTCCTGCCTAGCAGGGAGGGAGCTAAAGCCAAGCAATCCCATAGACCTCTATGCAGAGCACTAAGAATCTTGGGAGTTGACAGCAGCCAAATAATGGAGAGAATTGTACATTAGAAGTGAAAAGAGGATCTTATTAAACTGACTGGGAAAGTTTACTATCTACACTACCGTTCAAAAGTTTGGGGTCACCCAAACAATTTTGTGTTTTCCATGAAAAGTCACACTTATTCACCACCATACGTTGTGAAATGAATAGAAAATAGAGTCAAGACATTGACAAGGTTAGAAATAATGATTTGTATTTGAAATAACATTGTTTTTACATCAAACTTTGCTTTCATCAAAGAATCCTCCTTTTGCAGCAATTACAGCATTGCACACCTTTGGCATTCTAGCTGTTAATTTATTGAGGTAAGCTGGAGAAATTGCACCCCACGCTTCTAGAAGCAGCTCCCACAAGTTGGAATGGTTGGATGGGCACTTCTGGCGTACCATACGGTCAAGCTGCTCCCACAACAGCTCAATGGGGTTCAGATCTGGTGACTGTGCTGGCCACTCCATTACCGATAGAATACCAGCTGCCTGCTTCTGCTGTAAATAGTTCTTGCACAATTTGGAGGTGTGTTTAGGGTCATTGTCCGGTTGTAGGATGAAATTGGCTCCAATCAAGCGCTGTCCACTGGGTATGGCATGGCGTTGCAAAATGGAGTGATAGCCTTCCTTAGCTTTTACCCTGTACAAAGCTCCCACCTTACCAGCACCAAAGCAACCCCAGACCATCACATTACCTCCACCATGCTTAACAGATGGCGTCAGGCATTCTTCCAGCATCTTTTCATTTGTTCTGCGTCTCACAAACGTTCTTCTTTGTGATCCAAACACCTCAAACTTGGATTCATCCGTCCACAACACTTTTTTCCAGTCTTCCTCTGTCCAATGTCTGTGTTCTTTTGCCCATCTTAATCTTTTTCTTTTATTGGCCAGTCTCAGATATGGCTTTTTCTTTGCCACTCTGCCCTGAAGCCCAAAATCCCGCAGCCGCCTCTTCACTGTAGATGTTGACACTGGTGTTTTGCGGGTACTATTTAATGAAGATGCCAGTTGGGGACCTGTGAGGCGTCTGTTTCTCAAACTAGAGACTCTAATGTGCTTATCTTCTTGCTTAGTTGTGCAACGCGGCCTCCCACTTCTTTTTCTACTCTGGTTAGAGCCTGTTTGTGCTGTCCTCTGAAGGGAGTAGTACACACCGTTGTAGGAAATCTTAAATTTCTTTGCAATTTCTCGCATGGAATAGCCTTCATTTCTAAGAACAAGAATAGACTGTCGAGTTTCAGATGAAAGTTCTCTTTTTCTGGCCATTTTGAGCGTTTAATTGACCCCACAAATGTGATGCTCCAGAAACTCAATCTGCTCACAGGAAGGTCAGTTTTGTAGCTTCTGGAAGGAGCTAGACTGTTTTTAGATGTGTGAACATGATTGCACAAGGGTTTGCTAATCATCAATTAGCCTTCTGAGCCAATGAGCAAACACATTGTACCATTAGAACACTGGAGTGATAGTTGCTGGAAATGGGCCTCTATACACCTATGTAGATATTGCACCAAAAACTAGACATTTGCAGTTAGAATAGTCATTTACCACATTAGCAATGTATAGAGTATATTTGTTTAAAGTTAGGACTAGTTTAAAGTTAGCTTCATTTAAAAGTACAGTGCTTTTCCTTCAAAAATAAGGACATTTCAATGTGACCCCAAACTTTTGAACGGTAGTGTACATGTGGAGGAAATCCATGAAGACACAGCTGCAAGGCACCCATTTGTCAGCAGGAGGCCAAGTCAGCCAAACTGAGGCTCAAGGTTGGGAGCAGGGACACCAGAGATTCCACAGCCTATCAGTCCTGCTATCTTTGCATGGTTGCCGCCAAGAGACTGGAGAGTTCATCTTACTCTCCACTTCAGATTGCTGAATGGCCGAATCACCAGTATAAGACCAAGGTCCATTCCATCGCAAGAGCCTGTCGTCACCTCCTGGGAGTTGGCGAGAGGACCACTGGCCCGCCTTTACATTGTTAGCAGAAACTGAGCCATTAAGAACAGGACATCTAATGCAAATTCCACACCCCCTTACCAAAACTAAACCACGGTCAGCACATCTGGACTGCATCCACAGCTTTTGCTAATGCTTTAAAACACCCCTAAATACTTTATGCACTTGATGATTTGAACCTGCATGCAGTAAACACGTTGTGACAGAGCCTTGCCCTGCCAGGGTCTAAAAGGAGGTTGTGACCCAGAATTCTCAACCGGACGGGTTGAGGGGCTCCAGGGAGCTTGTGACAGGAAGAGGAAACTGGCTTTTCAGTTTCCTCTGTGTTTTCTAGAGTTTGTTTTGGGACCTGGAGCCTGGAGATTTTAAAGTGATCCGGGTGGGATGAAATCTTCAATCCTGGGTCCAGGTATTTAGAACAGGCAGCATACTAATTGGTCAGGTGTGTGCTGGTCTTTTAGTAACAACCTGACCATGGTTCTGAGCTCCACCCTGGCAGACAGGAAGTCTGGCCCAGGAGTCAGGAGGGCAACATGGGGAGCCAGTGCGGCAAGAGGCGTCTAGCTGTGTGCACCAAGTTGGTCGGTGAACAGTCTGTAGGACACAGACAAGGGCCTGGAGTGTAAGGCGTCAGAGCGGCGGTGCTGCAAGTACAAGCCAGAAAAGGGCTGAATGTTTTTTATGTTGAAGGAGAAGAAATGCTGAAAACCCTGCGAGGGATACTTACCTATGTGGATGCAGCATCAGACCTATGCTGTATCTGTCCCCCGCTGTCTCTGCACTGAGAACCGAGCCACATAACATCGCCGATGGCTCAGTTTTCACAGATCCCTGAGAGGAGAGCTGCTGGCTGTCAGTAAGCTTCTCTCCTCTCTGCTTCTCGACGCTCATTGGAGTGCTGAGCTGTGGAGGGACGGAGAGCGGCCATCTCAGCTGCAGCTGGGGGATCCAGACTTGAGAAGTCGGGATGGCGCGCTGCCTCAACTAATGGCAGTGACGTCAGCGGAGAGCGGACTTCAGACCGCTCTCTACTGAAAATAGGTCACAGGAGTGCAAAACGAACTGCACTCCTGTGACCCAGAGGAGAAGCCCAGCCTAAAAAGCCCAGGCTGGACTTCTTGTTTAATAAAAATGGGCAAACAAAGCCCTTAAAAAGAAGAAACAGCACGTGACAGAGTCCTTAACCGTTAGCCGACCGCCACACAGATGTACGTCGGCAGAATGGTACAGGCAGGCAAATGGGCGTACGTCACTTTGAATTTGCAGCCTATCGGGGGCGCACGCATGCCCGCGGGTTCCGGGAACACGATGTTCATCAGTGGCCCGTGATTGCGGTGAGGAGAGGCAGAACAGGGAGATGCCTTTGTAAACAAGGCATTTCCCTGTTCTGCCTAGTGACATGACAGGGAGCTACTGCTCCCTGTCATCGGGAGCAGTGATCGCTGAAATGTCAGTGGTAGCCCCTCCCCCCCACAGTTAGAACACCTCTCTAGGACACACTTAACCCCTTGATCGCCCCCTAGTGTTTAATCACTTCCCTGCCAGTGTCATTTACACAGCAATCAGTGCATTTTTATAGCACTGATTGCTGTATAAATGACAACGGTCCCAAAATAGTGTCAAAAGTGTCCATGTGTCCGTCATAATGTCGCAGTCACAATAAAAATCGTAGATCGCCGCCATTACTAATAAAAAAATTAACAATAAAATTTCCATAAAACTATCCCCTATTTTGTAGACGCTATAACTTTTGCGCAAATCAATCAATATACGCTTATTGTGATTTTTTTTTTTAACAAAAAATATGTAGAAGAATACATATCGGCCTAAACTGAGGAAAAAATTAGTTTTTCTATATTTTTTGGGGGGATATTTATTATAGCAAAAAGTAAAAAATATTGCAATTTTTTTCAAACTTGTAGCTCTTTTTTTGCTTATAGCGCAAAAAAAACCCCCAAAAAACGCAGAGGTGATCAAATACCACCAAAAGAAAGTTCTATTCGTGGGGAAAAAAAGGACATCAGTTTTGTTTGGGTACAACGTCGCACGACTGCGCAATTGTCAGTTAAAGCGACGCAGTGCTGAATCGCAAAAAGTGCTCTGGTAGTGTTCTACACTTGGAGTGAACCCCTTACAGTGGCTTAAAGGGCCCCAACATTAGCCGGCAAAAGAGCAACTTTAAAGACTGCCCCCCCCCACCAATATCCCACACACGCACATCCCCTTTTTGTTATTTACTATAAACAAGGACAGTGCCAGTCAGTTTTAGGCCTAGCATAATCGCCCTTAGTGCACCCAGGTAGTATAGTTCCTGCAGTTTGGTAGATCAGATCTTATTACTGCTGCCCCTTCAGGTGGCATTGTTATTGTTTATTCTGATTTGCACACCAAATGTAATTTTGTGCGTTTTAGTCCTTACTGTTAATCACTTTATATACTGAATTGTGTTATTACCATTTGTAATGTTTGGGGGTTGTTTAGATCAGTATAGTACTCACCAGTGGGTAGAGTCCATGCCAGTTGTGCTGTATGCCCACTTTTATTAAGGAGAAAAAAAAAAAAAAAAAAACAACACAAATCGTTGCCCATGCAGGGGTTTCAAGCAGCAACAGAAAACGAAGTAAGTCAGATTCAGCCTCCTAGCTCTCTTTAGCAGCACTGCTGCTCAGGCTTTATGCCTCAGTCCTTCTGACCATGTAACAGTGTCCTTTTGCTCCCATACAAATTCTATAACTCTGCTGACACTCTTTCTTGCAGCTCCCTGCTGCTCCAGCCCGCTGTCTGCTCATGACTGCACGGTGCAGACATGCACACTTGTGGCTGCTCCCTGGCATCCACATGGACTACCCGGGAAGGTAGAGCCCAGAACCCTGGCCCTGAGGCTACAGAAAGCCCCTCACACACCTGCATAATCAATGTGCTAGGCGTTCCCAAAACCTGGTCTCAGGATTGGAGATTTCATCCCACCCGGATCATTATGAAATCTCCAGGTCCCAAAATGGATTGTTACCAACCACAGAGAAAGCTGAAAAACAGTTTCCTTCAAGTTAAACAAGCATCCTGGAGCCCCTCATCCTAGTTGAGAATCATGGCCAACATACACCATGACAGGGATTCAAGCTGCCATCCCCCCCCCCTGTTTTTACCCGAGGGCGAAATACACAAGTTCCTTCTTTTTGGCACCTCTGTGCCAGCTACCACTTACAGGAGTCTACTCCTGTCCAACCCTACTCTTCCTAAAGGGGATCTCTACCCAATGTCCCCCATGGTGTATCTCTCTCTAGATCCCATTGTCACTCTGCTATGGGCTCTAATGAGACTTTTCCAACTTTTTTTCTGGGTGTACTTCCATAAATACTTCCTCTGAAATTTTAAAAATTGGTCCCTCTGGTCTTCCCATCAACCCTACTGCCTCCTTGCTTCGGGTTCCCGGGCTTTACAATACATCTCTCAGCATTACTATCCTGAGGCTGTAGGGGGCCTATTTCTGTCAGATTTGTAACTGGATCACCCTTATTTCTGGTACCAGACTGAGCAGTCACCAATTGTTTTCAAATTTTATCCATACCTTCAAGGCACCTTTACACCAAATTATCACGAACCATCAGTACATTATTATTTTTATCATAAACAGATATATTCAGGTCAATGTTACACCTTTCAATGTTGTCTTTTCTAGCATTTGTTAGGGCGATGTCTGCAGACGGCACACACGCCGGAGGGCGGCCATCATCCACGGGAACCTCACAAGAAGCCAACTCCCTTGGTGTCACAGACTCTGCAGGCAGCTGTCCTACCATCTGACTTTTTCCAACACCATCTGGATCTCTATCCAAATCCAGAACAGATGAGCTCTCGCCTGATCCACATCCGATTTTTACCTTAATCCTCATCCATTCTCAGGGACCTTATCAGTTTTGTAATATAAACCTATTTTTGGGCCGGTGGTCTAGTCTCTTTAACCACCGCTATTTGAGTAACAGTCAGGATCTCTGCTGTTTTCTGGTCCATGCTTGGTCCTTTCTTCTCCCATGGTTTGTCTACTAGTGCAATAAACGTGCCCTTCACCAAGACCAAACAACTGACCAGCACCACCCTGGACCACAGCAGCAGAAATGCTTAAGAGGCATAACCTCTGACATTTTTGACTCATTTTCTATTTCCCCATAGCCTCTCCCATATACCACATCTTCAAAAATGAGTCCAGCAACATACCCAGAGGCACAGACCTAAGTCCTTCCTGGAGACTTTTATGACACCGTGAATGCAGGGAGAGTCATTGACTGAGACTTAAGAAGTTGCAGCAGTTAAAGGGACATCCTCCCTGCTGGAGGTAACTACAGCCTGGTGCTGGACTCACTCTCCAATTCTCAGGTTCAGCACCAATGAGCTTCTCCAGCTCATTACCAGTGAAAACATCAATTTGATACTCTATACCAGGCATCACTAAATGGCGGACCGCGGTTCAGTTCCATCCCCAGTAGCCATACTACCCAGACCGCAGCCTCACCAAATAGTTGCCTGTGTGTCCTCTCCCCGCCGCCGGCTCGCCTCCCTGCCTGCTGTCACGCACGGGTCTGTCCCTTTGATAGGGCCATTGCCCTGTCCCCTCCTCACACTGCCTGTCTTTTCGCACAAGATGAGAGGAGCGGCCGCTCTGGATAAAGGGCTGGACCTTTTAAGTTAGGAAGCGGGTGATGGGTGGGCGGTCCCAGCAATCAATCACTCACCTTTAACGTGAAAAGTTGCCGGTTGTCCAGGGCTGCCGTGCTTTCTGTCTTGTGTGAATAAGGTAGGGCTTCGTGCTGAGGGGGCAGTCCTGTGCAGGACAGGAGTCTATCATCCAGGGGGTCTATGATGGGGGGCCAGTCTGTGATGAGGGGGCCAGTCTGTGATGAGGGGGCCAGGCTGTCATGAGGGGGGCAGGCTGTGATGAGGGAGCCAGTCTGTGATGAGGGGGCCAGGCTGTGATGAGGGGGCCAGGCTGTGATGAGGGGGCCAGGCTGTGATGAGGGGGCCAGGCTGTGATGAGGGGGCCAGTCTGTGACAAGGCTGGGCTCAGCCCTTCCTTCTCTGAGCTGGCCGCTCAGCTGTCGGCTAATTGCCAACTCCCATCTCTCCACAGTTACTCAGCTGTTGATGATATCCTGCTCATCAGTCCTGCCTACTTAAGCCGTCCAGTCCAGAGCTCTGTCTTCGCCTTGGTCAACATCACAGAGACTATCTCCTGCGATCCTGTTCAAGACGTGCTTTGCCGACATCCCTTCTGGCTCCAGATCCTGCCTGCTGTTCCACTACATTGATCCCTGACTTCTGGCTTGGCTGACTATCCGTTTTGGTTACTGAACTTTGGCTATGTTTTGACTACGTTTGTTCTTTTTACTTTTTATTATTAAACAAGTGTGATTTAACTGTACTTCTGTCTCGGGCCTGATTTCATGGTTTCTGACAACCAGAATGGCATCGCAGTTGTCAAGGGCAACCTCCGGCTACAACCTACAGAGCTCCCTGGAGATTTCTAGGGAAAATCTGTGTTGCCTTACCCTCCGATTGCTATGGGAAATGGGCCATCTTTGATCGCAGCTTTTGCTGTCCAAGAACCCATGGTTTTTGCCAACAGCAGAAAACTTTTCTTTACCATCAACAACAGCATTTTAAGCTCTTACATGCTTGTCCTAGCCCACTACCAACTTGGACCCTGGGACATTTAACACAGTTTTCAGGCGCTTTAGCGTTGGAAATAGCCTCTGCTAAGTACCCCAAAAATGTATTCAAGTGTGACATTTCATACTGGGGGCGGTGCGCTTGCGGGACGTTCCCAAAAGTCCTGCAAGCAGCATATTTGGGGCGGGTTGAGAGCACTGTATTTAGTGCCCCCAAAACGCCCTGCCTATTGGAATGAATAGGCAGTGGTTCCGAAGCGCCTCGTACACGCTGCAACACGTGAGTTTTTAACCCCTTATTTGGGGTTAAAGCGACCCGCTAGCGGTCGAAAAGCGCCACTAAAACGAGCGGCGCTTTAGCGCAAACGCGGCCCCAGTGTTAAAGGGTTTTTGATCACCAACACAGGTGCAGTTTGGACTTTAATCCCCCCCCGCCTTCCCACTGTACACTTCCCACTGTACAGGGAACTTCACAGAGGCAAGTCTTTCTCAGGAGAACATTCAGTGGGCCCCCGTGACTGGGGTCACTCCACCATCATCATGGGCATACAAAACAAGGAATTGGTCACACACTGGAACTCCCAATTATCTCAATGTCATCTTTATTGTCAAAAAGGGTCAGACAGATACAGGCAATGGTAGACGTTTCACAAGCGATAGCTTGGGTTGGGTTGTGAACAAGCAAGCTATCGCTTGTGAAACGTCTACCATTGCCTGTATCTGTCTGACCCTTTTTGACAATAAAGATGACATTGAGATAATTGGGAGTTCCAGTGTGTGACCAATTCCTTGTTTTGTTCGTCTTCCACGGTGGTGAGCCGAGGTCTGTACCTGTGATCCATCCTGCACCTGATTTTGCCAGGAGCGGCGTGCTCCTCTTTGTTGTGATATCATCATGGACATGTTTGTCCCTCCCGACGCTTTGCATTGTACTTGGTGATGTAAGCCTTCGATGAAGCTGCTCAGCAATGGAGACCCATTCAGCTTCATCCAAGGCTTACATCACCAAGTACAAGGCAAAGCGTCGGGAGTGACAAACATGTCCATGATGATGTTGTGCTAATCTGAAGGCCACACGAAGTTTGGAGGTCTGTAGACCTCGGCAGACAGTTGGCGTCTTCTGCACACTGTGAGCTTCAGCATGCGCTGACCCCGCTCTGTCATTCTACGTGGCCTACCACTTCGTGGCTGAGTTGCTGGTGTTCCCAGTTGCTTCCACTTTGTTATAATTACCACTAACAGTGGACCGTGGAATGTTTAGTGGCAAGGAAATTTCACAGGTGGACTTATTGCTCAGGTGGCCACCTATCCCAATACCATGGATGAATTCACTGAGCTCCCGAGAGCGACCCGTTCTTTCACAAATGTTTGTAGAAGCCGTCTGCATGCCTAGGTGTGCAATTTTATACACCTAAATCCAATGATTTGGAGGGCTGTCCCAATACTTTTGGCAATATAGTGTATGTCAGAGCTATATAAATGTATAATAATAATAGTGTGTGACTGTGGGGGGGAGGGGGGACATTAGAGTGTAAGCTCCTCTGTACAGAGACTGATGTGACTGTTGGGGGGAGGGGACATTAGAGTGTAAGCTCCTCTGTACGGAGACTGATGTGACTGTGGGGGGGAGGGGACATTAGAGTGTAAGCTCCTCTGTACAGAGACTGATGTGACTGTGGGGGGGGGGGGGGGGACATTAGAGTGTAAGCTCCTCTGTACAGAGACTGATGTGACTGTGGGGGGGGGGGCATTAGAGTGTAAGCTCCTCTGTACAGAGACTGATGTGACTGTGGGGGGGAGGGGACATTAGAGTGTAAGCTCCTCTGTACAGAGACTGATGTGACTGTGGGGGGGGGGACATTAGAGTGTAAGCTCCTCTGTACAGAGACTGATGTGACTGTGGGGGGAGGGGACATTAGAGTGTAAGCTCCTCTGTATAGAGACTGATGTGACTGTGGGGGGAGGGGACATTAGAGTGTAAGCTCCTCTGTACAGAGACTGATGTGACTGTGGGGGGGGAGGGGACATTAGAGTGTAAGCTCCTCTGTACAGAGACTGATGTGACTGTGGGGAGGAGGGGACATTAGAGTGTAAGCTCCTCTGTACAGAGACTGATGTGACTGTGGGGGAGGGGACATTAGAGTGTAAGCTCCTCTGTATAGAGACTGATGTGACTGTTGGGGGGAGGGGACATTAGAGTGTAAGCTCCTCTGTACAGAGACTGATGTGACTGTGGGGGGGGAGGGGACATTAGAGTGTAAGCTCCTCTGTACAGAGACTGATGTGACTGTGGGGGGAGGGACATTAGAGTGTAAGCTCCTCTGTACAGAGACTGATGTGACTGTGGGGGGAGGGGACATTAGAGTGTAAGCTCCTCTGTACAGAGACTGATGTGACTGTGGGGGGAGGGGACATTAGAGTGTAAGCTCCTCTGTACAGAGACTGATGTGACTGTGGGGAGGAGGGGACATTAGAGTGTAAGCTCCTCTGTACAGAGACTGATGTGACTGTGGGGGGAGGGGGCATTAGAGTGTAAGCTCCTCTGTACAGAGACTGATGTGACTGTGGGGGGGGGGAGGGGACATTAGAGTGTAAGCTCCTCTGTACAGAGACTGATGTGACTGTGGGGGGAGGGGACATTAGAGTGTAAGCTCCTCTGTACAGAGACTGATGTGACTGTGGGGGGAGGAGACATTAGAGTGTAAGCTCCTCTGTACAGAGACTGATGTGACTGTGGGGGGAGGAGACATTAGAGTGTAAGCTCCTCTGTACAGAGACTGATGTGACTGTGGGGGGAGGGGACATTAAGAGTGTAAGCTCCTCTGTACAGAGACTGATGTGACTGTGGGGGGGGGCATTAGAGTGTAAGCTCCTCTGTACAGAGACTGATGTGACTGTGGGGGGGGGGGAGGGGACATTAGAGTGTAAGCTCCTCTGTACAGAGACTGATGTGACTGTGGGGGGGGAGGGGACATTAGAGTGTAAGCTCCTCTGTACAGAGACTGATGTGACTGTGGGGGGAGGGGACATTAGAGTGTAAGCTCCTCTGTACAGAGACTGATGTGGCTGTGGGGGGAGGGGACATTAGAGTGTAAGCTCCTCTGTACAGAGACTGATGTGACTGTGGGGGGGGGGAGGGGTCATTAGAGTGTAAGCTCCACTGTACAGAGACTGATGTGACTGTGGGGGGGAGGGGACATTAGAGTGTAAGCTCCTCTGTACAGAGACTGATGTGACTGTGGGGGGGAGGGGACATTAGAGTGTAAGCTCCTCTGTACAGAGACTGATGTGACTGTGGGGGGAGGGGACATTAGAGTGTAAGCTCCTCTGTACAGAGACTGATGTGACTGTGGGGGGAGGGGACATTAGAGTGTAAGCTCCTCTGTACAGAGACTGATGTGACTGTGGGGAAGGGGACATTAGAGTGTAAGCTCCTGTGTACAGAGACTGATGTGACTGTGGGGGGGAGGGGACATTAGAGTGTAAGCTCCTCTGTACAGAGTATGATGTGACTGTGGGGGGAGGGGACATTAGAGTGTAAGCTCCTCTGTACAGAGACTGATGTGACTGTGGGGAGAGGGGACATTAGAGTGTAAGCTCCTCTGTACAGAGACTGATGTGACTGTGGGGAGAGGGGACATTAGAGTGTAAGCTCCTCTGTACAGAGACGGATGTGATGAACTCAGTGTACAGCACTATGGTATATGTTGGCTCTATAGAAAGATTAGAGATAAGATTGGAGTCTGCTGTGACTTCTCTGTGATGAGATATAAATCTATGCTCTCCCCCCTCACATTATTGATTATTGATCACCAATAATCTGTATTATCCATCAATTCCTCCATGTGTCCCCCCTCCCCCATCCTCTCACCTCTCCATATACAATGTCTCCTCCCCAAACACTAGAGGACCAACCAGGTTTAGCTCCAAGGCAGAGTGGAGGCCACATGTTTCCTGTGCAGAGTGGAGCTCCAGCCTGCAGCCACACCCCCTTGGAATACACTGCTTAGGACACACAGGAAGTCCTCCAGCAGACACTAGAGGTCACACTGCTCTGTGAAAGGTCTACAGCTGGGGGCGGCCATTTTTGCGTAGATCAAAGAATATGGCCTCAGTGTATAGAACATAGAATATGATCCTCAGAGTAATATTAGTATTATAAACACTTTAATGAAATGAACTATGTACTAAAATGGGCAAATGATACAATATTAATTTAAAAAATGAATGTATTGTTGGTATATGTAATGTTAATGAATAAATATTAACAAACCAGGGCAGATAATAAAGATACAAATGAATGCAGCTCTGTAATGATTATGACATCAATAAATGTATTTTATAAACACAAGCCTTGTAAGTACCGGAGTGTGATCAGCCTCTTGTAGTCCTTGTACAGCAGGGCTAGAGTGTAACAGGGAGAAGCAGCACAAAGCCAATCCATTCACGTGCTAACAAGAAGCATGCTGATAGGAGGAGAGAGAATCTCATGTCACTGTCCGATCACAGGTCAGGATGCCCTGGGCTCAGAGGAAGTGGGTTGACAGATGCTGAGACTGAGGACATGGAGGAGAAATCTCTGGATTGAAGGTGAATATGGCAGCTGTTTTGGTTTTTTTTATATGTAATGGGCTATTTATTTTTATCTGATTATTTTGGATGGAGTTTTGCTTTTAATAAAATTAGTAAATGAATTTAAAAAAACTAATTAATTTATAATAATATGTAATCTTAAGCTGGGTACACATATGTGCAGTGCGAATTGAGGCTGGGTTCCCCGCATCCAGTTCGCAATAGCAGGAGATTTTGACCGGCTCACATATCTCCACAGCGGCTCCAGTGCGATTTTGCACTTGGGTCATATGCGTCTTTTGGTCCATTTCAGGTCAAAATTCAGCCAAAAATTTGGTCTAAAATAGGACCTGAAATGGTGAATGGGATGCACTGGACCCCTGCTGGGAGGCGCATGCGGTGATGGTGTGAACCTGGCCTGAAGCTTTGTTTTCACAGCTAATTACCAAAGTATTTGTTCAGCATGTCAGGTCAGTTTTTTGAACAAGATCAGGTCAGGATTGCCTCAGGATCAGGTCAGGATTGCCTCAGGATCAGGGCAGGATTGCATCAGGATCAGGTCAGGATTGGGTCAGGTCAGGATTGCATCAGGATCAGGTCAGAATTGCATCAGGATCAGGTCAGAATTGCATCAGGATCAGGTCAGGTTTGCATCAGGATCAGGTCAGGTTTGCATCAGGATCAGGTCAGGTTTGCATCAGGATCAGGTCAGGATTGCATCAGGATCAGGTCAGGTTTGCATCAGGATCAGGTCAGGTTTGCATCAGGATCAGGTCAGGTTTGCATCAGGATCAGGTCAGGATTGCATCAGGATCAGGTCAGGATTGCATCAGGATCAGGTCAGGATTGCATTAGGATCAGGTCAGTTTACATCAGGATCAGGTCAGGATTGGGTCAGGTCAGGATTGCATCAGGATCAGGTCAGGATTGGGTCAGGTCAGGATTGCATCAGGATCAGGTCAGAATTGCATCAGGATCAGGTCAGGTTTGCATCAGGATCAGGTCAGGTTTGCATCAGGATCAGGTCAGGATTGCATCAGGATCAGGTCAGGATTGCATCAGGATCAGGTCAGGTTTGCATCAGGATCAGGTCAGGATTGCATTAGGATCAGGTCAGGTTTACATCAGGATCAGGTCAGGATTGGATCAGGATCAGGTCAGGTTTGCATCAGGATCAGGTCAGGATTGCATTAGGATCAGGTCAGGATTGGATCAGGATCAGGTTACACAGTTACACAGTAGGTGAGGATCAGGTCAGGATTGGATCAGGTCAGGTTTGCATCAGGATCAGGTCAGGTTTGCATCAGGATCAGATCAGGATTGGATCAGGATCAGGACTGCATCAGGATCAGGTCAGGATTGCATCAGAATCAGGTCAGGTTTGCATCAGGATCAGGTCAGGATTGCATTAGGATCAGGTCAGGTTTACATCAGGATCAGGTCAGGATTGGATCAGGATCAGGTCAGGTTTGCATCAGGACCAGGTCAGGATTGGGTAAGGTCAGGATTGCATCAGGATCAGGTCAGGATTGAATCAGGATCAGGTCAGGATTGAATCAGTATCAGGTCAAGTTTGCATCAGGATCAGGTCAGGTTTACATCAGGATTGCATCAGGATCAGGTCAGGATTGGATCAGGTCAGGTTTCCATCAGGATCCGGTCAGGACTGCATCTGTATCAGGTCAGGTTTGCATCAGGATCAGGTCAGGTTTGCATCTGTATCAGGTCAGGTTTGCATTTGTTTTAGGTCAGTTTTACATCAGGATCAGGTCAGGATTGGATCAGGTCAGATTTCCATCAGGATCAGGTCAGGACTGCATCTGTATCAGGTCAGGTTTGCATCTGTATCAGGTCAGGTTTTCATTTGTTTTAGGTCAGTTTTACATCAGGATCAGGTCAGGACTGCATCAGGATCAGGTCAGGATTAGATCAGGTCAGGTTTGCATCAGGATCAGGTCAGGATTGGATCAGGTCAGGTTTGCATCAGGATCAGGTCAGGATTGGATCAGGTCAGGTTTGCATCTGGATCAGGTCAGGTTTGCATCAGGATCAGGTCAGGTTTGCATCAGGATCAGGTCAGGTTTGCATCAGGATCAGGTCAGGTTTGCATCAGGATCATATCAGGATTGGGTCAGGATTGGATCAGGATCAGGATCAGGTCAGGATTGAATCAGGATCAGGTCAGGTTTGCATCAGGATCAGGTCAGGATTGCATTAGGATCAGGTCAGGATTGGATCAGGATCAGGTTACACAGTTACACACTAGGTGAGGGTGAAAAAAGACACAAGTCCAACCTATGTGTGTGATTATATGTCAGTATTAGGCCTCTTTCACACGAGGGATCCGTATGTCCGTTTTTCATCCTTCCGTTTTCGGATGAAAAACGGACATACATGTATCCCTATGGAGCGTCGGATGTCAGCGGTGACATGTCCGCTGACATCCGACCCGCTCCGATCCGAAAAGTGTAACGGAGGAAAAACCTACTTTTTCCTCCGTTTTCGGATCGGATCGGATGACGACGGACACTACGGACCGTCATCATCCGATCCCCCCATAGGGGAGAGCGGCGCTCTGACAGGTCCGTCGCTGCACAGCGTGCAGCGATGCACCTGTCATCTTCCTGCTCAGCGGGGATCGGCGGAGCTATCCCCGCTGAGCAAGCGGATGTTCACGGGGCGGATCATGACTGATCTGCCCCGTGTGAAAGAGGCCTTACATTGTATATCCCTGTATGTTGCGGTCATTCAGGTGCTTATCTAATAGTTTTTTGAAACTATCGATGCTCCCCGCTGAGACCACCGCCTGTGGAAGGGAATTCCATATCCTTGCCGCTCTTACAGTAAAGAACCCTCTATGCAGTTTAAGATTAAATCGCTTCTCTTCTAATTTTATTGAATGGCCACGTGTCTTTTTAAATTCCCTTTCACTGAAAAGTTTTATCCCTATTGTAGGGTCACCAGTATGGTATTTGTATATTGAAATCATATCTCCTCTCAAGCGTCTCTTCTCCAGAGAGAATAAGTTCAGAGCTCGCAACCTTTCCTAATAACTAATATCCTCCAGACCCTTTATTAGCTGTGTTGCCCTTCTTTGTACTCGCTCCATTTCCAGTACATCCTTCCTGAGGACTGGTGCCCAGAACTGGACGGCATACTCCAGGTGTGGCCGGACCAGAGTCTTGTAGAGCGGGAGAATTATCGTTTTATCTCTGGAGTTGATCCCCTTTTTAATGCCAATATTCTATTTGCTTAGTTAGCAGCAGCTTGGCATTGCATTTTCCATCCTAGATTCCCCCAGAGGTTCTCCCCCCAGTGTATAGATTGCATTCATATTTTTGCCACCCAAATGCATTATTTTACATTTTTCTACATTGAACCTCATTTGCCGTGTAGTTGCCCACCCCATTCATTTGTTCAGATCTTCTTGCAAGGTTTCCACATCCTGCGGAGAAGTTATTGCCCTGCTTAACTTAGTATCGTCTGCAAATACAGAGATTGAACTGTTTATCCCATCCTCCAGGTCGTTTATGAACAAATTAAATAGGATTGGTCCCAGCACAGAACCCTGGGGAACCCCACTACCCACCCCTGACCACTCTGAGTACTCCCCATTTATCACCACCCTCTGAACACGCCCTTGTAGCCAGTTTTCAATCCATGTACTCACCCTATGGTCCATGCCAACGGACCTTATTTTGTACAGTAAACGTTTATGGGGAACTGTGTCAAATGCTTTTGCAAAATCCAGATACACCACGTCTACGGGCCTTCCTTTATCTAGATGGCAACTCACCTCCTCATAGAAGGTTAATAGATTGGTTTGGCAAGAACGATTCTTCATGAATCCATGCTGATTACTGCTAATGATACCGTTCTCATTAATAACATCTTGTATATAGTCCCTTATCATCCCCTCCAAGAGTTTACATACTATTGATGTTAGGCTAACTGGTCAGTAATTCCCAGGGATGTATTTGGGCCCTTATTTAAATATTGGTGATAAATTGGCTTTTCTCCAATCAGCTGGTACCATTCCAGTCAGTAGACTGTTCATAAAAATTAGGAAAAATGGTCTGGCAATTACTTGACTGAGTTCCTTAAGGACCCTTACGCCATCTGGTCCCGTTGACTTATTAATGTTAAGTTTTTCAAGTCTATTTCTAATTCTGTCCTCTGTTAACCATGGAGGTGCTTCCTGTGACGTGTCATGAGGATAAACACTGCAGTTTTGATTACTGAAGCCCCCCGATTCCCTTGTGAAGACTGAGGAGAAAAATAAATTCAAAACCTTCGCCATCTCCCCATCCTTAGTAACCAGATTACCTTCATCATTCTTTATGGGACCAATATGATCTGACCTCCCTTTCTTACTATTTATGTACTTAAAGAATTACATGGGATTTTTTTTACTCTCCTCCACTATATGCCTTGTGTTCTATATTAGCTGCCCTGATTGTACCCTTACATTTCTTGTTGCATTCTTTATAAAGTTGGAATGCCGCTGATGATGACCCCTCAGCCTCGTATTTTTGGAAGGCCTTCGCCTTTGCTTTTATATGCATTTTTACGTTGGAGTTAAGCCACACAGGACTTTTATTAGGTCTTTTAAATTTATTTCCCATTGGGATTTACTGGCTAATGCCCTTATTTAAGGATCGTAGCAAGGATCATAGTTTAGGGAAGTGGGCTCTTTTGAAATTCAGTGTCTTTGTATTCCCCTTATGTTTCCTATTTCTGTTCTGAGCTGCTTTCACACTGATGTGCTGCAGTTTACCTGCACCATATCTGCGACTTTCCTGGGTTAGCTGTGCTTTGCCATAAACTTCTATTATATCCTGCAGGTGTGGTGCACTTTCTGAAAGCACACCAAACCTGCAGGATATAATAGAAGTCTATGGCTAAGCACAGCGAACCCACAGGAAAGCTGCAGGTACACTGCATTGCACCAGCGGTGTGGGTAAACCGCAGCACATCACTGTGAAAGCAGCCTTATACTATTCTGCCCAGCGTATTGCTTCACACTGACCTGAAGATCTCTCCTTTCCTTCTTCTGGCACCACTCTGGAGACCGCTGGCAGGGATAAGAGGTGGAGTGTAGCTGGTATCACTCCACATGGGACAGGAGCCGGCGTCGACTTATGCGGCTCCTGCCTAATACAGCTCCAACTTTACTAGTCCCTCTGCATTGTACTCGGATGCTCTGGGATGGCAGGTCAGCAAGCCCAGACCACGATCTACCAGTCACCTGGCCATTATCTACGGGTTTCTGATCCCCACTATAGGGGATTGTTATGGGGGTGTTGGATGTTCTCAGTCTATAACAATCTCCATATGGGGTCATTTAGGTGTGCTGGATGTTGTCTGTTATAATGATCTCCTATGGAGATAGTTATAGACTATCTCCAAATGAGATCATTATGGGGTGCTGGATGTTTTCCATCTACAACAATCTCCCTAGGGTATTATTATGGGGTGTTGGATGTTGTCAGTCTATAACAATCCTCATGGGGGGGGGTCATTAAGGGGGGTTCTGGATGTTGTCAGTCTTTAACAATCTCCATAGGGGGTCATTCATAAAAAAATTTCATAGGGGACCATTATGGGGGTTCTGGATGTTCTTAGTCTATAACAAGCTCCATGGGGGAGTCATTTATAACAAAGAACATCCAGAACCCCCATTTGGCCCCTATGGAGAATGTTATAGATGGAGAACATCCAGTATCCAATATTAATCCCCTATGGAGATTGTTAGACTGACAACATCCAGCACTCCCATAATGACCCAATATGGGGATTGTTGTAGACGGAGAACATCCAGCACCCCATAATGACCCCCTATGGAGATTGTTATAAATGACTCCCCATGGAGATTGTTACAGGGATCTCCACACTACGGCCCTCCAGCTGTTGCGGAACTACACGTTCCATGAGGCATTGTAAAACTCTGACATTCACAGTTATGACTAGGCATGATGGGAATTGTAGTTCCTGAACAACTGGATGGCCATAGTTTGGAGACTCCTGTTATAGACTATCTCCGTAGGGGGTCATTATGGGGTGCTGGATGTTCTCAATCTACAACAATCTCCACAGGGGATCATTATGGGATGCTGAATGTTCTCCATCTATAACATTCCCTATAGGAGCCAAAATGGGGGTGCTGGATGTTTTCCATCTATACCAGTCTCCAGAGGTAGTTATTATGAGGGTGCTGGATGTTCTCCATCCCTAACAGTCTTTCTAGGGTGTCATTATGGAGGTGATAAGACATTCTTCATCTTTACTTGTCTCCATAGAGGGTCATTATGGGGATGCTTAATGTTCTCCTCGTTTTATAACGGCCTCCATAGGGGGATATCAGTACAGTTCTGAATATGGGGACATACATGACACACGTCAGGAAAACTCATATAGATGAACCTGAATTGTCTGTATCCTGTTTTCACCTCTGAGAAGTCACATGCGGGGGACCTCCAGCTTCTCTGTATTAGGACCGCCATAAAGCTGCCCCGCGCCTGTGGAATTCCCTACCTGAGAACCTGAGGGCTCCTCAATCTACTGACTGTTTTAAAAAAGGGCTTAAGACATTTCTTTTTAGGAAAGCTTTTTGTTCCTTCTAGATGTTCGTTTCATCGTATAAACTGCTTAATTTTCTTTTTTTTTTGTTGTTTTTAACCTGTAGCACTTTGATATCTTTTGATCAAAAGTGCACTATAAATAAAATGTATTATTATTATTATAGTAGAGAGGGCAGGGATCAGTGAGCATCGGGGTGGCAATTAGGCAGCACACAGTGGGCTAATGAGCCAATCCCCATCTGAGGACTAAACCCATCACTATATGGGAAGACTCTGCAGTGTGTATAGGGAGGGGTGCGATGAGGACAACGTTTTGTGTTTACTGCTTGAAAAGTCCAGAAAGAAACCAGAACCCATTTCACACTTGTACGACTTGAGACTGCAAAGTCGTATGACAAGTCGTTCCCCATGATTTCCAATGACTACCATTCATATTAGTATGACTTCAAGTCATGCCGACTTCAAAGTAGTCCCAGCACTACTTTGGTCTGACTTTGATGTGAGTTACACAGGCATTTCCTGGAATGGCGGCAAAAATTGTGACCGTGAAAATGTGGCAAAATCGAGCAACTTTGAAGTGGCGGTAGCGTGAAAGGGGCCTAAGGCCGGGTCCACCACGACTGTTGTAAGACTATCATCCTACTTTGCCCTGCTTACATCAGTCCTACTTCCTTCCGACTTGAATGAAAAGGATAAGATTTTGCTTTGACTTTGAGATAGTACAGCTTGTCCTTTGACCAATCAAAACAATCCCAGTGTGACAAATTATTTTTACTGCTGCTGTAATTATCATGTCGGATGGTTAGGACAAGGATCCTACTTTGATCCGACTTCAATGATATTCAATGGGCTGAAGTAGGACCAAAGTAGAGCAGGGCGCATTTTCAAAGTCGGACCGACTTGTGTCAGCCAAGTTAAGACGGCTCTCATAGGGAATCATTGATTTGCACACGTCATGTGACATGAGCTCCCTATGTCGGAGCGTTTGTCGAACAATTGTGAACCCGGCCTAAATTCAGAGACCAGACACCATTATGTCTTCATTTCTAAAGCCCCATACACACTATTCGATGCTCTACAGATTTTTGTCTTCAGATTTACCAAAACCATATAATATGAGGCCAAACCTTAAGGCTGCCTTCACACCCGAGCGTTTCAAAACGTGCATTTTTACCACGATTTTGTTCAGGTCACCAATGTAAAAAGGCAGAAAAAATGCCTGTAATCTGCCCCAAAGAAGCTCATGTTCTTTTTTGAGCTTAGGGCGTTTTTCAGGCATTTTGCTTCAGGTGACAAAACGCTCAGGTGCCATTGAAATGAATGGGATTTTGCTTGTTGGGCGTTTTTTCAGGTGTTTTATGAGCTGAAAACGCTCAGGTGTGAATGCAGCCTATGAGTTTCGATTTGTATGCAATCAGGTAGGCCCTTGTACTACATGGTTTTGGTAAATCTGAAGACAAAAGTCTGCGGAAAATCGAAAAGTCTGTACGGGGTCTAAGAATCACCCATTTATATAATGACCCGAGTGTGAGCTCAACTTTATACTGAAGGCATTGCTACATTTTCATTCCAAAATATGAGAGGGGAAAAGAAATGTCTTCTATTCCCAACCTCATACAAGGTGGATTTCCATTTGAGACAAGAACCTTACCCAGCAAGATCTCTGCATGACCCATAGAGCTCTATACACACACACCGCCCATAGAGCTCTATACACACACACCGCCCGGCCCATAGAGCTCTATACACACCACCCGGCCCATAGAGCTCTATACACACCACCCGGCCCATAGAGCTCTATACACACACACCGCCCATAGAGCTCTATACACACACACCGCCCGGCCCATAGAGCTCTATACACACCACCCGGCCCATAGAGCTCTATACACACCACCCGGCCCATAGAGCTCTATACACACACACCGCCCGGCCCATAGAGCTCTATACACACCACCCGGCCCACAGAGCTCTATACACACACACACACACACACACCACCCAGGCCAAAGAGCTCTATACACACACACACACCACCCGGCCCATAGAGCTCTATACACACACACCACCCAGCCCATAGAGCTCTATACACACACACACACACCACCCAGGCCAAAGAGCTCTATACACACACACACACACACACACCGCCCGGCCCATAGAGCTCTATACACACACACACACCACCCAGGCCAAAGAGCTCTATACACACACACACACACACACACACCACCCAGCCAATAGAGCTCTATACACACACACCGCCCGGCCCATAGAGCTCTATACACACACCGCCCGGCCCATAGAGCTCTATACACACCACCGACCCACAGAGCTCTATACACACACACCGCCTGGCCAATAGAGCTCTATACACACACCGCCCGGCCCATAGAGCTCTATACACACACCGCCCAGCCCATAGAGCTCTATACACACACACCGCCCGGCCCATAGAGCTCTATACACACACCGCCCAGCCCATAGAGCTCTATACACACACCGCCCGGCCCATAGAGCTCTATACACACACCGCCCGGCCCATAGAGCTCTATACACACACCGCCCGGCCCATAGAGCTCTATACACACACACCGCCCGGCCCATAGAGCTCTATACACACACCGCCCAGCCCATAGAGCTCTATACACACACACCGCCCGGCCCATAGAGCTCTATACACACACACACACCACCTGGCCAATAGAGCTCTATACACACACACACCGCCCGGCCCATAGAGCTCTATACACACACCGCCCAGCCCATAGAGCTCTATACACACACACCGCCCGGCCCATAGAGCTCTATACACACACACCGCCCGGCCCATAGAGCTCTATACACACACACCGCCCGGCCCATAGAGCTCTATACACACACACCGCCCGGCCCATAGAGCTCTATACACACACCGCCCGGCCCATAGAGCTCTATACACACACACCGCCCGGCCCATAGAGCTCTATACACACACACCGCCAGGCCCATAGAGCTCTATACACACACACCGCCAGGCCCATAGAGCTCTATACACACACACCGCCAGGCCCATAGAGCTCTATACACACACACACCGCCAGGCCCATAGAGCTCTATACACACACACACCGCCCGGCCCATAGAGCTCTATACACACACCGCCCGGCCCATAGAGCTCTATACACACACCGCCCGGCCCATAGAGCTCTATACACACACACCGCCCGGCCCATAGAGCTCTATACACACACACCGCCCGGCCCATAGAGCTCTATACACACACACCGCCCGGCCCATAGAGCTCTATACACACACACCGCCCGGCCCATAGAGCTCTATACACACACACCGCCCGGCCCATAGAGCTCTATACACACACACCGCCCGGCCCATAGAGCTCTATACACACACACCGCCAGGCCCATAGAGCTCTATACACACACACCGCCAGGCCCATAGAGCTCTATACACACACACCGCCCGGCCCATAGAGCTCTATACACACACACCGCCCGGCCCATAGAGCTCTATACACACACCGCCCGGCCCATAGAGCTCTATACACACCACCGACCCACAGAGCTCTATACACACACACCGCCTGGCCAATAGAGCTCTATACACACACCGCCCGGCCCATAGAGCTCTATACACACACCGCCCAGCCCATAGAGCTCTATACACACACACCGCCCGGCCCATAGAGCTCTATACACACACCGCCCAGCCCATAGAGCTCTATACACACACCGCCCGGCCCATAGAGCTCTATACACACACCGCCCGGCCCATAGAGCTCTATACACACACACCGCCCGGCCCATAGAGCTCTATACACACACACCGCCAGGCCCATAGAGCTCTATACACACACACCGCCAGGCCCATAGAGCTCTATACACACACACCGCCAGGCCCATAGAGCTCTATACACACACACCGCCAGGCCCATAGAGCTCTATACACACACACCGCCAGGCCCATAGAGCTCTATACACACACACCGCCAGGCCCATAGAGCTCTATACACACACACACCGCCAGGCCCATAGAGCTCTATACACACACACACCGCCCGGCCCATAGAGCTCTATACACACACCGCCCAGCCCATAGAGCTCTATACACACACCGCCCGGCCCATAGAGCTCTATACACACACACCGCCCGGCCCATAGAGCTCTATACACACACACCGCCCGGCCCATAGAGCTCTATACACACACACCGCCCGGCCCATAGAGCTCTATACACACACACCGCCCGGCCCATAGAGCTCTATACACACACACCGCCAGGCCCATAGAGCTCTATACACACACACCGCCAGGCCCATAGAGCTCTATACACACACCGCTCGGCCCATAGAGCTCTATACACACACACCGCCAGGCTCATAGAGCTCTATACACACACACCGCCAGGCCCATAGAGCTCTATACACACACACCGCCAGGCCCATAGAGCTCTATACACACACACCGCCAGGCTCATAGAGCTCTATACACACACACACCACCTGGCCAATAGAGCTCTATACACACACACCACCCAGCCAATAGAGCTCTATACACACACCGCCTGGCCCATAGAGCTCTATACACACACACTGCCCAGCCAATAGAGCTCTATACACACACACCACCTGGCCAATAGAGCTCTATACACACACACACCGCCCAGCCCATAGAGCTCTATACACACACACCGCCCGGCCCATAGAGCTCTATACACACACCGCTCGGCCCATAGAGCTCTATACACACACCGCCCGGCCCATAGAGCTCTATACACACACCGCCCGGCCCATAGAGCTCTATACACACCACCGACCCACCGAGCTCTATACACACACACCGCCTGGCCAATAGAGCTCTATACACACACACCGCCCAGCCCATAGAGCTCTATGCACACACCACCCGGCCCATAGAGCTCTATACACACATACACCACCCGGCCCATAGAGCTCTATACACACATACACCGCCCGGCCCATAGAGCTCTATACACACACCACCCGGCCCATAGAGCTCTATACACACATACACACACACACACACACACAGAACTTATGCTCGGATCAAACACAAAGCTAATTTCTATTGATAAGGAAAACACCAGCCCTCTGCTCATGGTGAAGGTTTTTAAAATTTATTTGGAAGAAAGTTTAAACAGTTAAAGTAAAGATTAGAAAGTAGCGAGGTTGACTGAAGAGATCCTTAGATACGGCAGATGTACCCAGGATCTGACTATTTGATCAAAAAGTAGACTTTAAGCCCTAATCCTGGACAGTTGCCCGGCATCAACATTTCACATATGGAATAATTCATGTAACAAACTTAAGGAGCATATCATCAATTACAAGAGACATTAATTTCTGTTATCTCTGAACACATTAGCTTGACCGTCCACCACACTCCCAAATACCTCATTGTAGGACAAGAAGACCAACAGTCTCTATGTTCCACAACAAAATATTCTAAGGATCGGGAGAACAACAATTCGTTCTAATAACATCAGTCCGAAAAAGTCATTCTAGCAAGCAGCAGTCAGCGCCCCTGATCACCACCACACCAATTGTATGATGATACTTGTGAAAGGAAAGAAAACGAAATGCGCAAAACCTAACCTCGCTTAAATAAACAAAATAAGGATATGAGAAGCTGCCAACATATGAAAGTGTTCCCACACAGAAAAAAATAAATGAGTATAGAGGTATGTGGTGCTAACTAAAAGCGATAAATAATAAAATATGTGAACAGAAATAAGTGTGAAAAACGCACTGAATGGATAGCACTTCCAAGGACCGTGCTAATGCTAATATGCTAGGTGATCAGGTGCTGGTAATCTTCAACATATTAAAACGATAATAAACATTCAAATAAACAGAAATCTCATAAACACAATTAATAAATAACACTTTTGGGCCGTGCTAAAGCTAATGTGCTGAATAATCAGGTGCAAAAAATCTTCAACATAATATATGATAATAGACATTCATAATAACAGACATTTCTAATAAAGTGCAGACAAAGCAATAAAGTGCAAGAGTACTCTAAAGGTGCTGGTAGTGCAACCAAAGTCCAATAAAGAGGAACAAGATCTCCAAGTGACAGTTGACCAAACCAAATCCACTTCATCCAATATCACCATCCGAGGTGCGCCACTCATTTCCCCCAGCCTCGCACCTCACATAAAGACCCCTACAGGTCAAGTCAGGCCTTGGTATGAATATATCCAGAACCCTCAGCAATCGATCGATTCCCGCATATAACCTCAGCAATACTGATACCCAAGGTGGACTTCAAGCTCATCCGATCTTGTAGGGTCATACAATAAAGAGGGTGGGAGGCTCCATGGTGTAGTATATCAAACCAATTTATTTAGGCGACAAGTAGTAACTTACAGTTTTTAAATCCTGAGTACAGCTACGTAGGATACTTCCAGAAAGTGACAACACCTGGCTCCTTCCTGACGCGTTGCGTCACTGAACACGTGACGTCATCAAAAGGGTGATCGTTTGGTCATACTGCACATGCACTTTGGTCTTTTTATAGGAACTGTCACTTGGAGATCTTGTTCCTCTTTATTGGACTTAGATTGCACTACCAGCACCTTTAGAGTACTCTTGCACTTTATTAGAAATTTCTGTTATTATGAATGTCTATTACCATATATTATGTTGAAGATTTTTTTGCACCTGATTATTCAGCAAATTAGCTTTAGCACGGCCCTAGAAGTGTTATTCATTGATTGTGTTTATTTGAATGTTTATTATCGTTTTAATATGTTGATTACCAGCACCTGATCACCTAGCATATTAGCATTAGCACGGTCCTGGAAGTGCTATCCTGGAAGTGCTATCCCGTAAGTGCGTTTTTCACACTTATTTCTGTTCACATATTTTATCATTTATCACTTTTAGTTAGCGCCACATACCTCTATACTCATGATACTTGTACTGCTCTGGTGACCGTTCATAAATAAAAAAGAAATAAATAAATATAAATATATATATATATATATATATATATATAATTTTTTTTTTTTTTTTTAATTTACGAACAGTCACCAGAGCAGTACAAGTATCATCATGAGTATAGAGGTATATATCTAGCTCCCTTGTCATCTCCTCCCATGCTTGCCTCCAGGATTTCTCCAGAGCTTCTCCCATCCTTTGGAACTCCCTACCCCAATCTGTCCGACTGTCCCCTAATCTTTCCATCTTTAGGCGATCCCTGAAAATCCTTCTTTTCAAAGAAGCCTATTCTGCTTCTAACCAACACTGTTTTACTTCCTCCATCAGCTCATCCCCCACAGCTATTACCTTTTGTATCAATTGACCCTACCTTTTTAATATATTTTTTAACAGAAAGTAGAAAATATATATAAAAAAAAAAGGTTGCAATACATCTCTACTCCATCTAAAACTGAACACACACAAGCTGGCTATAGATACATTGTAAAAGTGAAGGATCCCGGACTAACCCCAATCATCACTAAACTACCTCAAGGTCCACTGACCTAAGCATGCAGCTAGTAAAGCCAAAATAATCTGACCTCCTGCATGCTTGTTCCTGGTCAGTGACACACAAGGTAGTAAAGTGAGGTTTAGGATAAGGATGACGGCCCCCCGGAGCCTCCAACTTTATAAATAAAATCAGTAGTAGTAGTGGTTTTTGCCCACTGCTCCCTCCCAGTATCTAGGCAGCTTTCTCACATCAGATTTCCCCCCAGATATCTTTAAAGAGGAACCACTCCCTACCCGTAACACAGCATGGAGGGGCTCAGTGAAGGTGGTGGTGAAGGTGTAGAGATGTCGGATCGGGTCACACAGATCATAAAAGGAGATCCGCCCGGCCTCATAATCCAGCTCTATCCTGACTCTCCTACTGAAGAGATAGCCAGGTAATGGGACCGTATTACTGTCATGTACCACCGAGTACCGATTACCCTTCCTCGCCTCCAAACACCAGGACTTCTCATTATATCCAATCTGCGAATGATATCCGATCCTAGCTATACTGGGGTAACACATTCCAACTCTCCAGATCTGTGACACCCCAAGATCCACTTCCCAGTACAGTCTCCCTGAGGAAAACCTCTGACTGCTTAACACCTGAGAACTCCGAAATCTCCCTGGTGTTTCTGAAAACATCTCATATGCTGTCCTGGACACCGTTTTCCTGTCACCTGATATTTGTAGATGATTACCAGCTGTCTGAGCATCCAGTAATATGTCTGCAAACCCAGATTTTTGCTGTACAGATCCAATATTTGGTCCTCCAGCCTGGCGGTGTGAGTGTTGTATGACGGGAGTGGGTTGGGGACGTTTCCTGGGTTGTTTGGCAATGTAGGGGGATATTTTCTTTGTAGTAGAATATGAATAGACCTCTGTGCCTGTACATTTCTGTATATTTACCCCAGATATGAGATCAGATAAACCTTTGTGTAATGTGAGTGAGATCCCCGCCACATCCAGATCCCCTCCATCATGGAGGAGTTTATCATATCTCTCGTTCTCATTATCTCTAACGTCACACAAGTCCCCTATGTCTGATTCCTGTAGGAAAGTCAGTGGATCCGTCATGTTACACAGCTTCTCAATGTCCACCATCTTCCTGGACAGCTCCTCCTTCTTTATTTCCAGCTGTTGGATCATATCAGACAATGATAGAGAGACCCGCTCTGCCTGCCCGGAGATCTCCCTCAGGACTCTCTTCTCCAGCTCTTCCAGACGTTTCCTGAGGTCTCTGAACAGGACAGTGACTCTCTCTGTTTCATCATCTGCTTTTCCTTGTACTTTCTTCCTGCGTTCCTGCAGACTCTGGACTCTTTTCTCCGTCTCCTCTCTCTCTGTCATAGATATCTGCAGAACATTTCTCAGTTTCTTCTTCTTCATCTCAAAGGCCACATCCAGAGTCTCCACCTGGTGCCCCTGATGTTCTAGGGCCAATCTGCAATATGCACAGATACAAGTGGAGTCCTCTGTGCAGTAATATTCCAGTAGTTCCTTATGGACAGAACATTTCCTGTTCTCCAGAGAAGTGGTGAGTTCACATAAGACATGTTCTGGTGACTTGCTGTGGACTCTCAGGTGATTGTCACACAGAGAAGCTTCACACATCAGACAGGATATCACAGCAGGTACAGGAGTGTGAATACAGTAAGTACAGAAGAACCCAGATTTCTGATCTGCTTGAGCAGACAGAAAATTCTCCACTATGTTACGCAGTGTTGTGTTCCTACGCAGTGCAGAACGATCCTGGAACTCTTCTCTGCATTCAGGACAGGGATAACCTCCAGACCCCTCCTGTGTATCCAACATATGAACAATACAGTCCCGACAGAAGTTGTGTCCACATTTCAGGGTTACAGGATCTGTATAAATTTCCAGACAAATGGAACATTCCAGCTCCTTCCTCAGATCAGCAGAAGCCATCACTGAAAGCAGAAAAGAGAAAAGATATTTAAATTCTATGATACTCATTAAAGCTAAGCTCCAGGATTTTAGCCACTTTGTAAAGTGTGTAAGATTACTAGGGGTCCAGTGGGGTGCATGCCACCTTGTGGACTTCTCTCTGTTATTTATAACCAAGTCTGATCATTGATGGTGCAAATTTCTTTACTGCAACACGTGAAATTCACACGATTTCACCATCAACAGTCACACAGTCCCTCCTGTGGAGCCATTGTGTCCTCCTGGTGGGGAAGCCATCGCATGTAAAATCTGATCTATCGATCGACTTGAGTACATTCAGCCTGCCCATACATGGTTTCGAAGCTGGTCCGGTTCCTGCTGAACCATCTATGGTTGGCTTAACAGTTTTACTGATCCTCAAGAATACAGCTATCACTACACTCCCGGTGCTCTGACAGAAGAGATGTTGTCTTCTCATATACTGTAGCAGTCGCTGTGACAGACATGATTTGAGTGTTGTCAGTCAGAAAAGCAGAGTAAGTTCTTACCGGTAACTCTGTTTCCAGTAGTCTTCCAGGGCAGCCCTTGAGAGATGAAGCTCCTCCTCACACACAGGAAACACATTGCCACAATTTTTTTTAAAAGGAGGTCCCTCAGGTCCCTGGTCAGTCAGCCAAGAGAACAGATGCCCGGAATCTGAAAAAGACATAAAACAAAAGGCAACCTCACAAGGTCAAACGTTAGGGAGGGATCGTGCTGCCCTGGAAGACTACTGGAAAAAGAGTTACCGGTAAGAACTAACTCTGCTTTTCCCCCAGTCGTCTTCCAGGTCAGCCCTTGAGAGGATAACCAAGTACTCACCAGATTAGGGTGAGACAACGGCTTGGAGGACTTTCCTACCAAAAGCCTGGTCCTGGCTGGATATCAGATCCAGTCTGTAATGCTGAACAAAGGTAGAGAATCTTGACCAAGTTGCTGCCCTGCAAATTTGCTCTGGAGTGGCTCCCGCCTTCTCTGCCCACGAAGCTGCTGAAGCCCTTGTTTAATGCGCCCTTAGATCTTTTGGCGGTGTTACTTCCATAACTTTGTAGCACTCCAGTATCGCTGACTTGATCCATCTAGCTAGCGGGTTTTTTTTACGCTTGTTTACCTTTTTGATTTCCAGCGTACAGGACGAAAAGAGCGTCTGATGCTCTGAACTCATTGGTGACTTCAAGGTACTGAAGAGGACATCTTCTAACATCTACAGTGGGGATCGAAAGTTTGGGCACCCCAGGTAAAAATGTGTATTAATGTGCATAACGAAGCCAAGGAAAGATGGAAAAATCTCCAAATGGCATCAAATTACAGATTAGACATTCTTATAATATGTCAAAAAAGTTAGATTTTATTTCCATCATTTACACTTTCAAAATTACAGAAAACAAAAAAATGGCGTCTGCAAAAGTTTGGGCACCCTGCATAGTTAATATCTTGTACTGCCCCCTTTGGCAAGTATCACAGCTTGTAAACACTTTTTGTAACCAAGAGTAAGCCAAGAGTCTTTCAATTCTTGTTTGAGGTATCTTTGCCCATTCTTTCTTCCAAAAGTCTTCCAGTTCTTTGAGATTTCTGGGCTGTCTGTCACGCACTGCTCTTTTAAGGTCTATCCATAGATTTTCAATAATGTTGAGGTCAGGAGATTGTGAAGGCCATGGCAAAACCTTCAGTTTACGCCTCTTGATGTAATCCCCCGTGGATTTTGAGGTGTGTTTAGGATCATTATCCATTTGTAGAAGCCATTCTCTCTTTAACTTCAGCTTTTTCACAGATGGCATCAAGTTACCATCCAAAATTTGCTGAAATTTTATTGAATCCATTTTTCCTTCTACTCGTGAAATGTTCCCTGTGCCACTGGCTGCAATACAACCCCAAAGCATGATTGATCCACCCCCATGCTTAACAGTTGGACAGAGGTTCTTTTCATTAAATTCTGTGCCCTTTCTTCTCCGAACGTACCTTTGCTCATTCCGGCCAGAAAGTTCTATTTTAACCTCATCGGTCCACAGAACTTGTTTCCAAAATGCCTCAGGCTTGTCTATATGTTCATTTGCAAGGTTCAAATGCTGATTTTTGTGGTGAGGACGTAGAAGAGGTTTTCTTCTGATGACTCTTCCATGAAGACCATATTTGTACAAGTATCTCTTTATAGTGGAATAGTGTACCACAACTCCAGTGTCTGCCAGATCTTTCTGGAGGGATCATGCAGTCAAACGTGGGTTTTGAATTGCTTTTCTCACAATCCTGCGAGCTGTTCTGATATTTTTCTTGGTCTTCCAGATCTTGCTTTAACTTCCACTGTTCCTGATGACTGCCATTTCTTAATTACATTCCGAACAGAGGATATTGACATCTGAAAACGCTTTGCTATCTTATTATAGCCTTCTCCAGCTTTGTGAGCATCAACTATTTTCAGTTTTAGTTTTCTAGACAACTGCTTAGAAGAACCCATGGTGCTGATTGTTGGGGCAAGGTCAGATGAATCTGGCCATTTAAAACCTTTGAGATTACATCACCTGGTCTTCCCAGACGATGATTGAGAACAATCCAGGACACTGGCAGGTCTCAGCTTTGCAAAGGGGGCAGTGCATGCTATAAATTCTGCAGGGTGCCCAAACTTTTGCAGACGCCATTTTTTTGTTTTCTGTAATTTTGAAAGTGTAAATGATGGAAATAAAATCTAACTTTTTTTGACATATTATAAGAATGTCTAATCTGTAATTTGATGCCATTTGGAGATTTTGCCATCTTTCCTTGGCTTCGTTATGCACATTAACACACATTTTACCTGGGGTGCCCAAACTTTTGATCCCCACTGTAGAAGGCTTAGTTCTTGCTCTTTGTTATTAGCTGGTGAACTACAAAATGAAGGTAGTATTATAACCTGGGGTTTATGAAAAGTTGACATCACTTTCGAAGTAAATCCCAGATCTGTTTGAAGGACGAGTATGTAATCGTGAAGCTTGAGAAAAGGTTCTATGACAGATAGAGCCTGGAGTTCCCCTATCCTATGCACTGTAGTGATAGCCACAAGTAAGGCAGTTTTGAGTGTCAGCAGGTGTAAAGGTGTTTCTTGTAGAGGCTCAAAGGGGCTTTTGATGATCCCCCTCAGTACCACCGACAGATCTCATGTGGGACATTTTTGTGTCTTGGGTGGTCTGTACTTAGCCAACGCTCTGCAAAAGCGAAAGACCAACTGGTCTCCTTGTAGTGCCCGTTCTAGATACACCGACAGCGCTGCAACCTGGACGTTCAGCATACCGAGTGCTAGACCTTTATCAGCACCTTGCTGTAGGAAATGAAGAATAGTCGGTGTACGCATCTTTTGTCTGTTATTTTCAGTGCTTCAGCTGTTACATTTTCTCCAGGTTTTTCTGTAGATGGCCTTGGTGTTCGGCTTTCTAGCGCTCAGAAGCGTCGCTACCACTTTATCTGAGAGTCCTTTTGTTCTCAAGATGTCTTCCTCAGTTACCAGGCCACCCATTTGAAGCTTTCTTGTTTTAGGCCTGTTAGGGCCTAGGACAAGAAAGGTTGTCCCTGCGAGGAAGTAGCGATGGCTAGTAGATACCAGGTTGTCCCTGCAAGGAAGTAGCCACGGCTCTTCTGCCGAGAGACTGAGGAGCTGATATGGTGCTATCAGTATCAACTTTGTTCCTGTAGGAATTTCTTCATTACTCGAGGAATCAGATATACCGACTGGGGGGAAAGCGTAGCACATCTTGAAATCCCATGGGTTTTGAAGTGCATCTATCCGCAGAGGCCGGTCTTGTGGGTTTAGCGAGTAGAAACGCTTCACCTTGGTGTTTTTCTGTGATGCAAATAGATCTATATTTGGTATTTCCCAGCGGGCTGTAATTTCCCTGAACACCTCTGGGTGTAATGCCCATTCATCTTGGGAGATCTCTTGGCGGCTGAGGAAGTCAGTCACTTGATTGTTTTCCCCCTTTAGGTGGACCACACCCAGCGAAAGTAGATTTCCTTCTGCCCATTGACAGATCTGGTTGGAGATGTGGCTTAAGGAGGGGTGCCTTGTGCACCCTTGCTTGTTCACATAAGCTACTGCAGTGGCGTTGTCCGACAGGATCAGGGTGTGATGATTTCTTAACTGGTCTTGGAAGTGCTCTATGGCTTTGGCTAGTGTCATAAGCTCCCTCCAATTCGAAGACGCCTGAACTTCTTCCGGGGACCATTTCCCCATGAGCAGGCTGACCTGCTAGGTGTGCTCTTCATCCCCAACTGCTTGCGTCCGTGGTCAACTTCTGTGAGGTTGGGAAAGACCATGCCAGACCTTGTGTGGATCCTCCACCACCAAAGCAATATCTTCACGGAGGTTGGGAGTAAAAGTGTTCTGTCTAGATCCTCTTGCTGTTTTTTTAGGAGAAAGATTTGTAAAGGCCTTAGATGATACTTGGCCCATTGCACTGCCGGTATCGTTGAGGTCATCAGTCCCAGAACTGACATCAGCTCCCTGATGGATATCGTGAGGTTCTTTTGTACAGAACTTACTCTCCTTGCAAGGCCTTGAATTTTCTCCTCCGGTAGGGACGTTTTCTGCTCTATTGAGCAGATATCCCAGAAACCGGATGTTCTGTGTGGGACACAGGTTGGATTTTTCAATTTTTAAGATCCAGCCAAATGACTTCAGCCATAGTTGAGCTTCTGCCAGTTCTTTTACCAGCTGTACTTCTGATGGTGAAGCGAATAGTAGGTCATCTAGGTACAGTACTACGGTCGTCATCTTCAACCTCAGAGGGGCCAGGACTTTGGTAAAATATCCTCGGTGACGAGGATAGCCCGAAAGGAAGAGCCCTGCTTTGGAAATGATACTCCTTTCCCTCTATCTCCACCACCAACCTCAGGTATCTCTGGGACTCTTCTCGTATAGAAATGTGTAGATAAGCATCCCTGAGATCCATGGTCGCCATGAAAGTTCCTGGTTGCAAAATATTCTTGAATGAGAATATGGATTCCATGCAGAATTTTTTTGTATTGTATCGCTCGGTTCAGGGGTTTTAGATTTAATATCAATTGAAACTTCCCGGAAGGTTTTTTGATCACAAAAACGTGAGTAAAAACCCTTTCATTTTTCTTCCTCTGGGACTGGAGTAAGGACCTTCTGGGTCTACCATCTCCCCCAGCAACTAACGGGAGAGCCCCTGCTATTTCAGGATCCCTGAGAAGTTAATAGAAATCTCTCTGGAGGATGACAATTGAATTCCAGGGAGTTACCCCTTGCAACGATGTTTAAGATAAATTGGTTGGCTGTCGTCTTTTGCAATTGAGGTAGGAAGGTAGCCAGCCTTCCCCCTACTGGCTTGAATAGAAGAGCCAAGGAGGACGTTACTCTAATGTCGCGTACACACGACCGGACTTTCCGGCAGACTAGGTCCGACTGTCTTCCCGACAGACTTTTCAGCAGAGTTTGGACGGACTTCCGAACGAACGGACTTGCCCACACACGAACGGACTAAGTCAGTTCAAAAGTCCGTTCGTTTTGAATGTGATGACGTAAGACTGGACTAAAACAGGAAGTTCAATAGCCAGTAGCCAATAGCTTGCCTTGCGTCGTATTTGGTCCGTTGGACCAACATACAGAACGGTTTTACCGATAGGAGTTGAGTCCGCCGGACAGATGTGAAACATGTTCTATTTCTAGGTCCGGATTTTTATAACGAAAAACGATCGGATTAACCCACACACGAACTGATTGTCTGACGGACTGATCCCGTCAGACCTAGTCTGCCGGAAAGTGCGGTTGTGTGTACGCGGCATTAGGCTTCCCCTTGTAGCCCGTCCAGTGCTTTTTTGGGTAATCTTTCTTTTCTTCCGGACGTTCTCTTTACCCACGAAAAAAAAAAAACTCTTGTGGAGGTTTGCGCTTCTATATCGGGAAGGCTTTCTTCCTGTCCGCCGTTCTTTCTAGGGCTTCGTCCAAGCCTGTTCCGAATAGAAGATCTCCGGAAAATGGGAGGTTACATAGTTTCATCTTGGATGCAGGATCCCCTGACCAAGTCTTCATCCAGATAGCCCACCTGACTGCCACGGCTAGACCCCCTGATCTCGCTGCCAGTTTGATGGATTCTGCGGATGCATACGCTATGTAACCCACCGCTTTCGAGATAACCAGTTGGGTTTTCAAAATTTCTTCCCTAGGGGTACCATTTTTGATACGGTCCTGAAGTTGAGTGCAGGCTTCAGGCTGACGACACTTGTTTCCCAGGCTCTCTTTAGGATGTCACCCCTCTTGTCCATACAATCTTTTAGATGGCCCATGTCTTCAAAGGCCAATGAGGACTTTTTGGAGACTTTCGATACTGGCACATCCAATTTAGGGTTCTTATTCCACACCCCCTGTGGATAGTCAATGAAAGGGAACCGCTTATGACTAGTTACAGGGAAGGGCTTCTTTTCTGAGTCTGCCCATTCATTCCTCACGACATCCGACATCACCTGTTGGACCAGTAATACTTTGGACTTTTTCTTCCTTAGACCTTGGTACATCAGGTCATGTTGTGATGAAAGTTCTTTTTCTTCCTCTATTTCCAAAGTTTCATATATAGCCCCAAGTAAGTCCTCTACATCTTCTAGGGACAATTTATACTTGGGCCTTCTTTTTCCGTCTCCCCCCATCTTCCTGCTCTGAATCTGAGCTGTCGGTGGCTATTTTGCTAACCGCACTGCTACCCGCTCGTTCCCTTGCTTGCTCCTGCGACTCTGAGGTGACTGATCTTGGCGAGGCTATGGGAGAGGAACATTTTTTAAGATCTTTAAAAAGGTAGTAGCCATGTCATCCCACGCGGATCCAAAGATTTTTGTGTACCGTATATACTCGAGTATAAGTCGAATTTTTCAGCACATTTTTTTGTGCTGAAAGTGCCCCCCTCGACTTATACTCGAGTCAAGCACTTTTCTGCAGGAAAAAAATTTCATTTTCCGAACCGACTTTGGGGCCCTAAATCTCAGGGCCACTTGGTGCTAGGAACCCAAAATTTGGTGTGCAAACCCAGTGGAACTGGTACCACAACATATCCAAAGATGGAGTTCCTAGCACTAAGTGGCCCCGAGATACGGGGCCCCAAAATCGGTTCGGAAAATGTCATTCTCTGCTGCAAAAAAGTGCTTGACATTTTCTGAACTGACTTTGGGGCCCCTTATCTCAGAGCCACTTAGTGTTAGGAACCCCAAATTTGGTATGCAAACCCAGTGGCACTGGTACCATAACATATCCAAAGATGGAGTTCCTAGCACTAAGTGGCCCCGAGATACGGGGCCCCAAATCCGGTTCGGAAAATGTCATTCTCTGCTATAGAAAAGTGCTTGACATTTTCTGAACCGATATTTGGGGCCCTGTATCTCGGGGCCACTTGGTGCTAGAAACCCCAGCTTTGGATTTTTTATGGTCCACTGGGTTTGCACACCAAATTTGGGGTTCTTAGCACTAAGTGGCCCTAAGATACGGGGCCCCAAATTCGGTCAACTGTGTCCATCTGCAGCAATGTCATTTTGGGACCCTTTGGGTTCAGAGACCCCAAATTTTGGCTGCAGCTAGGGGGCATCTAGGAACCCTTAACTACCGAGTTTGAAGTTCAGGGGACCTATGGCTGTAAACGGGCACAGTGAGGCATGCAAATGGGCACAGCGAGGCTGCAAATGGGCATTGTTGACCCTCTTTTCCACTTACAGTAGCTGTGCATTTCTCACCCTCGTCTTATACTCGGGTCAATAAGTTTTTCCCATTTTTTTGTGGTAAATTAGGGCCTCGACTTATACTTGGAACGACTTATACTTGAGTATATACAGTAGATTGCATCTGACTGTTTTTTAACCAGTCTGTCTATGCAAGCTTGACACAGCAGTTTTGTGTATTCCAAGGGCATCTTGGTAGCACATTTTGCACACCGCTTCCTGGAAGTGGGATTTGGCTGTTTAGGAGGCTTGGCCTGCCAAGACATAAAACACAGGGGTCCATGGCAGTAAGAAAGGGTACACTCAACCAGGCACAACCAGTGACAGTTCCCCAGCCTCCTAGAGACCACCACCACTAGCTAGCTGTTCCTAAAATTGGACAACAAAAGGTCACCCACTGGTGCCTACCTGTGTCCCGCTGGTGCCTGTGTCACTGAGAGCCCAAACAGATGATAGCATCGTCCGCTTGCGTCCTGGACCTTCCTGTGGCATCCATGCTGTCCCCTGCAGCCGCATCCACAATAATGGCACCAGCCTGCCATTCAAGCTTCCCCGGCATGCCGATGACATCACCCCGACCCAGAAATGACGCGCCGCATCTTTGGGGTCAAGTGGCCTCTGGCTAAAGGTACTCACCCCCCCTCCACTGGAGCCACCAAGGAGATGGTGTATCAGCACCTCTCTCCATGCCTGGGCTCAGAAGAAGCCTGATCCCGGGTCACCTCCTGCACTAAGGAGGATTGCTCGCGGCCTCACGTCCATCCTCCTCCACCCAGCAATCCTGGTAAAGGTGCACTCACCCCCGCAGCCCAAAGGCTCACAAAGTGTTCTCCCTGCTGCAGCCATGAGACGCATGTCCCAGCCCAGCTCTTGGGAGATGGCGCCTCTGGCGGTCCCTCAGGCAACATGTCTCCTCCGGAGGGAGGGAACACTAAGACTGACCAAGGACCTGAGCCCAGCCCTTGGGAGATGGCGGTCCCTCAGGCAACATGTCTCCTCCGGATGGAGGGAACACTAAGACTGACCAAGGACCTGAGGGACCGCCTTTTAAAGAGATTAGTGGCAATGTGTTTCCTGTGTGTGAGGAGGAGCTCCATTTATCAATGGCTGACCTGGAAGATGACTGGGGGAAAACTTCCCTTCCTGTCCTGACAGTATTGTCATACGGGGATTAGAACCCACAAAGCACCCCTCCTAATTTCCATTATCTGTTATGGCAGTGAGGGGAGTCATTTCCACACTGTACGTACTAACACAATAGTAGACTATAGTAGACAATGGCGGGGGGATGAGGTTTGAGACAAGCATGGGCTTAAGGCGAACCCAATTGACCTACAAACTGAGGTGGCCATTTGCCAGTTGCCACAGCAACCAATGATTGATAATCATTTCCCACTAGTCAAGATCATAGGGCTTGGTTCCACCCTGAGTGTGACCTGAGCTCTAGCCATTTTTCAGCTGGGATTAATGGCAAACTAATTCAATTGTTCACTGCCATAGCTACAAATTACCAATCATGCAAATACTGGGTTTTGAACTTTCATCAGATGGTTTATAATAGCCAATAATGGGAGTTTTCAAATTGCAGTCCCCCCTCTCTCTAAAAGTCAGCTTCCCAAATGTCTGTTGCCAATATGAGTACTGCAGGCAGAGCATTTAAAAAAAAAATGATATGCTGCTATACAAAGAGCTATTTACAATACAGTGCTATATACAGAGCTGTACTGGCTATGTTACAGTGAACTGCACTGTGTTGTGCCACATAGTGTGCAGACCTGCCCCCATATTCACTCTACCGTATTACATTACTGTGAATTGCATTTTTGTAGGTTGCATATTATTGTGTACTACCCTTTGTGTTCTTTTTTTAGCTTCTGCTCCCCCTCTCCTTGCATGTTTGTTTTTTCAATGTTTTTTTATAGGTAAAGCACAAGCTTTATTTTTGTTTTTTAATGTCTTTGAAGCCACCCCTGTGTGAACCGGCACTAAGTTGTCCAACTCTGAAGACGCCCCGTACAGCGTGGCTTTCAAAACGACTTCTGTATAGGAGGTCAATGCAAGCCGATCTAAAGTCGCCCCAAAGAGCGACTTGAGTCGCTCCTATTAGAACGGTTCCATTGCAATGCATGGAGCTTGACTTGTCAGGTGACTAAGTTGCCTGACAGCTCTCCTCTGTGTGAAGCGGCACTTAGGGTTGGCGTTTGAGGATGCTAAGGAATCAATTTTGAGGAAAAGAGCGCCAAGCAATCACCGGACGGCGAGTTTCTGTCCACAAGAGAATCTGGTTTGCTTCCTAAAAGGCAGCCGGGCGCCTCTTGCCTTCTCGATGGTGGATATATGGCACTATAGTGGTATTGTCTGATCGCAGCTAAATTCTGTGTGCTTTTAGAAGGTGGTCCAGTACTGGAGGGACAGTCTTGACAGCTCTAAGCTCCAAGAAGTTGATGAGGAGTTTGGCCTCCTCCATTGATCATGTTCCCTGGACTGTAAAAGGCCTGACAGACATACGTCTGTTGTAAGAACTATACAATTATAGGGAAGGAAAGATTTTCTCTCTGTTAGAGTTGAAGCGGTGATCTACCAAGACGAGGACTTTCTTGTTTGGTAGAATAGGAGCATGAGAAGATCCAGTAAAAAAAAGACTGCTTTTCCAATGTTGACAGAATACTTCGTTGGAGAGTTCTCGAATGGAATTGGGCAAAAGGTATTGCCTAAAACGGAGGCCACCACTGGACCCTGAATTCAAATGACAAGTCTCATGGTTAGATTTACTTTGGATCTCAATTAAAGCGGAGGTCCGCCCACCACTGAGAAAATTAAAAGCCAGCAGCTACACATACTGCAGCTGCTGACTTTTAGGAATAGGACACTTACCTGTTCTGGAGTCCAGCAATGTCGGCACACGCAGCTGATGTTTCCATCAGCTGTTGGGTGCTGCCACCGCCATAGCCAGTAAGGGAAACCAGTAGTGAAGCATTACAGCTTCACGTCGGGTCCCTACTGCTCATGCGTGAGGCACCGCTGCGTTCTCCTACTGGCCCGTGGCGGGGGAAGGAGGAGGGAGCCGAGCGGTGATGTCAACGGCTGTTGCCGAGACTCCCAGAAGTGGGGACAGGAAACCTGTCAATGACAAGGTATCCACTCCCCCCCTCCCCGAAAGGTGCCAAATGTGGGGAAGGAGACAAATGAGCTTAAGTTCCACTTTTGGGTGGAACTCCGCTTTAACAAGTGTGAGTTCTTAGAGAAGGAACTTTCTTTTCTGGAAGAAGGACCTTTGTCTTGGATGTATGCAGGATCAGACCAAATTATTCTAGGCACAGGGAAGGCTGGAAACCATTTTTTTTAAGTTGATCACCCAGCCAACGGCCTGAAGCAGCTGAGTTGTCTTTTTGACATTTTATGAAGAGACGTAAGGGAGATGGGTCCATCAGGAGAAAATCATCTAGATTGCCTGTCACCTGGATGCCCTGAGTTCTGAGAAGGGCAAGCAAGGATGCTAAGATCTTTGTGAACAATCGGGGAACAGAGGGCAGGCCGGGAGGCAATACAACATAACAGGAAGTGGTCCTCAGCTAAACATATAAAATTACTGATGAGGGGGATAAATGGGAACATGCAGATAGGCATATTGGATATATCCACTGATGCCATGAGTTCTCGTTGTCTCTGAGAGGCAATCACTGACCTTGCAAACTCTGTAACAAAATTTTGGAATATGGAAAAATTTGTTGAGGGACTTTAAGTCCAGGATAGGACAAATGCCCGTCATTGGGGTTTTTGGCACCTTGAACAGGTTAGAGTAGAATCTCTTGAACCTGTCCTGTGGTGGTACTGGTACAATGACTCCCTGGGAAAAGAGGTGCCCTTTGCAAGTGTGACTGCCCTTGGACAGCTTTTGGTTGATTTGAAAGAAGAAAGCGCTGAGGTGGGAGAGTCTTGAAGTCTATCTTGTACTCTTTTGAATCCACTGACTGATCCCACAGGTCGAGGGATGTCTGTGACCCAGGGAGTGAGGGTGCTCCTTCAATCCCCTCTGATTCAGCATCCTCTAGGATATTGGGATCCAAATTGATTGGAAAAAGTGAGGAGGAGACTAGGGGCTTCTGTGACATGGAGGCAGATAATTTCGCTTTCTTCAGTCATCTTCCAGGACGGCACACCTGAGGGATGACTCTTCCCACCTGACAGGAAACACAATCCACAGAGGTTAAAAACCCCCGCCCTTCCCCCTGCTGCTCAGTAAATGATTGTGTTTCCCCAGGGGTGCAGCGAAAAGTTTATTTTATTTTCTGACTGACCTGAGGTTGAAAGTCTCTCCCTGGCAGCTGGACTGCAAAGCTGGGGAGGGTGGCACAGTCTGGGTAGGGGGGCATGCTCCCCCTCCAGTGGGTGCCAACCACCAGGGACGTTGTCAACGGTGGTGTGTTAGAGACACCCCCCCCCCCCGCTTCTGGAGCTTCCTAGGCACGGGGAAAGTGTACCCGACTCTTTAAGAGCTCTAAGGACCATTGGTTCCTGCTCTCTCCTCCAGCCAGGCAGTGGTGTGCTGGGGACATCTCTCCCCTGTTTTTGGAGCTTCCCAGGCACAGGGAAAGTGTGCCCGACTCTCTAAGGACCATTGGTTACTGCTTTCTCCTCCAGCCAGGCTGGCTGTCGGGCAATGTGCGCAAAATACCAGAAACGACCACGTGCCAGTGCACCCAGAGAGCGGTGGTTTGTCCAGGCAGGAAGCCAACTACATCAAAGGGGGCCAGACCAGGAAGCCTTTCTGTGAAGGTCTGGAAGAAGAACGAGCCAAGCCTTGTTTTTTGCTCTGCAGCGAGGTCAGGGGCGGAATCTCCAGCAAGATTGTACCGGCATGAGGCGGCCTGAAAGGACATAATGCCCGACATGGCAGGGGAGCGAGGGTCCAAGTCCCTTTCTCCCCACAGGCGGTGGACCAGCAGAGGCCTGGTACTGCAGGATGGAGTGAGAGGACAAGTCAGTGGTGGCTGCAGCCCAGGAGACCACGGGGTGAGGAGACCACGGGGTGGGGAGACCACGGGGTGAGGAGACCACGGGGTGAGGAGACCACGGGGTGAGGAGACCACGGGGTGAGGAGACCACGGGGTGAGGAGACCACGGGGTGAGGAGACCACGGGGTGAGGAGACCACAGGGTGAGGAGACCACAGGGTGAGGAGACCACAGGGTGAGGAGACCACAGGGTGGGGAGACCACGGGGTGAGGAGACCACAGGGTGGGGAGACCACGGGGTGAGGAGACCACGGGGTGAGTCAACTGAGCTGGCAGGGGACAGGGAAAGTGGGAGAATCCCAACCCTCACCCCTGCAGGTGGTACAGGGGTCCAGGTAGGACCATCTAACTGGGACTGTGTTTTTTTTTTTTTTTTTATGTTCATCCCCAGAACCAAGAGGAGCGTCAGACTGCCCAAGTCCAAACCCCGTCCTTCTCTAAACCGTGTGATTACTGTAATGATAAAATACCGCAGGACCACACCAAGACCTTTATATTATAAACACAACATTAGAGTGTAAGCTCCTCTGTACAGAGACTGATGTGACTGTGGGGGGAGGGGACATTAGAGTGTAAGCTCCTCTGTACAGAGACTGATGTGACTGTGGGGGGAGGGGACATTAGAGTGTAAGCTCCTCTGTATAGAGACTGATGTGACTGTGGGGGGGAGGGGACATTAGAGTGTAAGCTCCTCTGTACAGAGACTGATGTGACTGTGGGGGGAGGGGACATTAGAGTGTAAGCTCCTCTGTACAGACTGATGTGACTGTGGGGGGGGGGGACATTAGAGTGTAAGCTCCTCTGTACAGAGACTGATGTGACTGTGGGGGGAGGGGACATTAGAGTGTAAGCTCCTCTGTACAGAGACTGATGTGACTGTGGGGGGGAGGGGACATTAGAGTGTAAGCTCCTCTGTACAGAGACTGATGTGACTGTGGGGGGAGGGGACATTAGAGTGTAAGCTCCTCTGTATAGAGACTGATGTGACTGTGGGGGGGAGGGGACATTAGAGTGTAAGCTCCTCTGTACAGAGACTGATGTGACTGTGGGGGGAGGGGACATTAGAGTGTAAGCTCCTCTGTACAGAGACTGATGTGACTGTGGGGGGAGGGGACATTAGAGTGTAAGCTCCTCTGTATAGAGACTGATGTGACTGTGGGGGGGAGGGGACATTAGAGTGTAAGCTCCTCTGTACAGAGACTGATGTGACTGTGGGGGGAGGGGACATTAGAGTGTAAGCTCCTCTGTACAGACTGATGTGACTGTGGGGGGGGGGGACATTAGAGTGTAAGCTCCTCTGTACAGAGACTGATGTGACTGTGGGGGGAGGGGACATTAGAGTGTAAGCTCCTCTGTACAGAGACTGATGTGACTGTGGGGGGAGGGGACATTAGAGTGTAAGCTCCTCTGTACAGACTGATGTGACTGTGGGGGGGGGGGACATTAGAGTGTAAGCTCCTCTGTACAGAGACTGATGTGACTGTGGGGGGAGGGGACATTAGAGTGTAAGCTCCTCTGTACAGAGACTGATGTGACTGTGGGGGGAGGGGACATTAGAGTGTAAGCTCCTCTGTACAGAGACTGATGTGACTGTGGGGGGGGGGGGGGACATTAGAGTGTAAGCTCCTCTGTACAGAGACTGATGTGACTGTGGGGGGAGGGGACATTAGAGTGTAAGCTCCTCTGTACAGAGACTGATGTGACTGTGGGGGGAGGGGACATTAGAGTGTAAGCTCCTCTGTACAGAGACTGATGTGACTGTGGGGGGGAGGGGACATTAGAGTGTAAGCTCCTCTGTACAGAGACTGATGTGACTGTGGGGGGGGGGACATTAGAGTGTAAGCTCCTCTGTACAGAGACTGATGTGACTGTGGGGGGAGGGGACATTAGAGTGTAAGCTCCTCTGTACAGAGACTGATGTGACTGTGGGGGGAGGGGACATTAGAGTGTAAGCTCCTCTGTACAGAGACTGATGTGACTGTGTGGGGGGGAGGGGACATTAGAGTGTAAGCTCCTCTGTACAGAGACTGATGTGACTGTGTGGGGGGGACATTAGAGTGTAAGCTCCTCTGTACAGAGACTGATGTGACTGTGGGGGGGAGGGGACATTAGAGTGTAAGCTCCTCTGTACAGAGACTGATGTGACTGTGGGGGGAGGGGACATTAGAGTGTAAGCTCCTCTGTACAGAGACTGATGTGACTGTGGGGGGAGGGGACATTAGAGTGTAAGCTCCTCTGTACAGAGACTGATGTGACTGTGTGGGGGGGAGGGGACATTAGAGTGTAAGCTCCTCTGTACAGAGACTGATGTGACTGTGGGGGGAGGGGACATTAGAGTGTAAGCTCCTCTGTACAGAGACTGATGTGACTGTGGGGGGGAGGGGACATTAGAGTGTAAGCTCCTCTGTACAGAGACTGATGTGACTGTGGGGGGGGAGGGGACATTAGAGTGTAAGCTCCTCTGTACAGAGACTGATGTGACTGTGGGGGGAGGGGACATTAGAGTGTAAGCTCCTCTGTACAGAGACTGATGTGACTGTGGGGGGGAGGGGACATTAGAGTGTAAGCTCCTCTGTACAGAGACTGATGTGACTGTGGGGGGAGGGGACATTAGAGTGTAAGCTCCTCTGTACAGAGACTGATGTGACTGTGGGGGGAGGGGACATTAGAGTGTAAGCTCCTCTGTACAGAGACTGATGTGACTGTGTGGGGGGAGGGGACATTAGAGTGTAAGCTCCTCTGTACAGAGACTGATGTGACTGTGTGGGGGGGACATTAGAGTGTAAGCTCCTCTGTACAGAGACTGATGTGACTGTGGGGGGGAGGGGACATTAGAGTGTAAGCTCCTCTGTACAGAGACTGATGTGACTGTGGGGGGAGGGGACATTAGAGTGTAAGCTCCTCTGTACAGAGACTGATGTGACTGTGGGGGGAGGGGACATTAGAGTGTAAGCTCCTCTGTACAGAGACTGATGTGACTGTGTGGGGGGAGGGGACATTAGAGTGTAAGCTCCTCTGTACAGAGACTGATGTGACTGTGGGGGGAGGGGACATTAGAGTGTAAGCTCCTCTGTACAGAGACTGATGTGACTGTGGGGGGAGGGGACATTAGAGTGTAAGCTCCTCTGTACAGAGACTGATGTGACTGTGGGGGGGAGGGGACATTAGAGTGTAAGCTCCTCTGTACAGAGACTGATGTGACTGTGGGGGGGAGGGGACATTAGAGTGTAAGCTCCTCTGTACAGAGACTGATGTGGGGGAGGGGACATTAGAGTGTAAGCTCCTCTGTACAGAGACTGATGTGACTGTGGGGGGGAGGGGACATTAGAGTGTAAGCTCCTCTGTACAGAGACTGATGTTACTGTGGGGGGGAGGGGACATTAGAGTGTAAGCTCCTCTGTACAGAGACTGATGTGACTGTGGGGGGGAGGGGACATTAGAGTGTAAGCTCCTCTGTACAGAGACTGATGTGACTGTGGGGGGAGGGGACATTAGAGTGTAAGCTCCTCTGTACAGAGACTGATGTGACTGTGGGGGGAGGGGACATTAGAGTGTAAGCTCCTCTGTACAGAGACTGATGTGACTGTGGGGGGAGGGGACATTAGAGTGTAAGCTCCTCTGTACAGACTGATGTGACTGTGGGGGGGGGGACATTAGAGTGTAAGCTCCTCTGTACAGAGACTGATGTGACTGTGGGGGGAGGGGACATTAGAGTGTAAGCTCCTCTGTACAGAGACTGATGTGACTGTGGGGGGGAGGGGACATTAGAGTGTAAGCTCCTCTGTACAGAGACTGATGTGACTGTGGGGGGGGGAGGGGACATTAGAGTGTAAGCTCCTCTGTACAGAGACTGATGTGACTGTGGGGGGGAGGGGACATTAGAGTGTAAGCTCCTCTGTACAGAGACTGATGTGACTGTGGGGGGGAGGGGACATTAGAGTGTAAGCTCCTCTGTACAGAGACTGATGTGACTGTGGGGGGAGGGGACATCAGAGTGTAAGCTCCTCTGTACAGAGACTGATGTGACTGTGGGGGGGAGGGGACATTAGAGTGTAAGCTCCTCTGTACAGAGACTGATGTGACTGTGGGGGGAGGGGACATTAGAGTGTAAGCTCCTCTGTACAGAGACTGATGTGACTGTGGGGGGGGAGGGGACATTAGAGTGTAAGCTCCTCTGTACAGAGACTGATGTGACTGTGGGGGGAGGGGACATTAGAGTGTAAGCTCCTCTGTACAGAGACTGATGTGACTGTGGGGGGAGGGGACATTAGAGTGTAAGCTCCTCTGTACAGAGACTGATGTGACTGTGGGGGGGGAGGGGACATTAGAGTGTAAGCTCCTCTGTACAGAGACTGATGTGACTGTGGGGGGAGGGGACATTAGAGTGTAAGCTCCTCTGTACAGAGACTGATGTTACTGTGGGGGGGAGGGGACATTAGAGTGTAAGCTCCTCTGTACAGAGACTGATGTTACTGTGGGGGGGAGGGGACATTAGAGTGTAAGCTCCTCTGTACAGAGACTGATGTTACTGTGGGGGGGGGGGGGACATTAGAGTGTAAGCTCCTCTGTACAGAGACTGATGTTACTGTGGGGGGGAGGGGACATTAGAGTGTAAGCTCCTCTGTACAGAGACTGATGTGACTGTGGGGGGAGGGGACATTAGAGTGTAAGCTCCTCTGTACAGAGACTGATGTGATGAGCTCAGTGTACAGCACTATGGCATATGTCGGCTCTATAGAAGGATTAGAGATAAATTCGGAGTCTGCTGTGATCCCCCGCCCTGTCATGTCACCCCCTCTCTCTCCTCTAACATTATTGATTACCTATTATCGGTATTATTCATCAATTCCTCGATAGATCCTCCTCATCTTTCGGCGCAACGGCTTTTCCTGTCTCCTCCGTCCCCAAACACTAGAGGAGCAACTACGTTTATCTGAGGCTCCGGCTGGCGGCCATTTTGCGTAGGACCAAGCGGCATGATACACTCTGCTTAGGACACACACACACACACACAGGAAGTCCTCCAGCAGACACTAGAGGTCACACACTGCTCTGTGATAGGACTCCAAGCCGGGGGCGGCCATTTTTCTGTAGGACAAACAATGATGTCTCAGTGTATATAGAACATCAGGAAGTCATAGAATATCATCCTCGGAGTAGAATTAGTATTATCTGTATTATTATTACATGGATGAAATCAATACATCATTTATTAAAATTAGTAACTCATACAATGTTTAATCAATGAGTATTAATCTGTATTGTTAGTATATCTAATAATAAGCCATGTAAAGGGGAACTGTGGGAAAAAATTAACCCCTTGAGGACTGTAATTCATACATAAACGTTCAGCGATTTCAATGGGTGAACCGAGAAGATAGCCGCAGCTGCAGACTTCATCGCTTTACTGTTATTTTCAGCACAATTCCTTTTTTTTAAAAAGTGATCCTAGCGGAGAATTAGCCGCTGGATTGCTATTACAGGCGGTGGAGGGGGGGGTCACCCCTTCCCCCTTCCCTCCCGTACCTCTCTGGGCTCTCCAGTCCTGGCAGGGGGGGGGGTCTGGGACTAGGGTTGCCACCTGTCCGGGAAATCACCCGGAACAGTTTGAGGTTTGGAATCATATGTCCGGGTTTCAAACTGCCTGAAACCCGGACACATTATTCAGACCGGACCGTGTCCTCCCAGCGGGGTTGCTGGCTGCAGATCCCTAAGATGAGAGTGTCTGTATGTGGGGGGGATTGTTAGTGCTGCCTCTGTGCAGGATGAAAGAGAGTGAAACAGACGGGAGAGGAGAGCGAGGGATCGATCTGCTCCTCTCCCTCCCGCCCCTCCCCCTCTGTGTCTGCCCACACTCCTATCCCCAGTGCTGGGCCTCAGAAAAGGGAAGTGGGGGGCAGGAAATTTGAAGTCCAGTAGCCTTAGATACATCTGGATGAGAGGTGCTGACTGCCAGGGGGTGAGTGAGCTCACCATCCATCCCTGTCTGTGACTGAAGTCTCCCCCCTTCTCTCTCCTGCCTCTGAGTGATTACACTAAGGCAAATCAGGGTTCTTAGAGCACCCCTTATATCATAGCTCCCCTTTACACCAGAGGCCACAGTGTTCCCCCTTACATCAGAGTCCTCTCTGTGCATCAGAGTTCTCAGTGTTCCCCCTTAAATCAGGGTTCCCAGAGCATCCCTTATGTCAGAGTCCCCAGAGTTCTCCCTTACATCAGTGTCTGCAGAGTCCCCCCTTACAGTGAAAGGAGAACTCTGCGGATTCAGATATAAAAGGAGAACTCTGCGGATTCAGATATAAAAGGAGAACTCTGCGGATTCAGATATAAAAGGGGAACTCTGCGGATTCAGATATAAAAGGGGAACTCTGCGGATTCAGATGTAAAAGGAGAACTCTGCGGATTCAGATGTAAAAGGAGAACTCTGCGGATTCAGATGTAAAAGGAGAACTCTGCGGATTCAGATGTAAAAGGAGAACTCTGCGGATTCAGATGTAAAAGGAGAACTCTGCGGATTCAGATGTAAAAGGAGAACTCTGCGGATTCAGATGTAAAAGGAGAACTCTGCGGATTCAGATGTAAAAGGAGAACTCTGTGGATTGAGATGTAAAAGGGGAACTCTGTGGATTCAGATGTAAAAGATGAACTCTGCGGATTCAGATATAAAAGGAGAACTCTGCGGATTCAGATGTAAAAGGAGAACTCTGCGGATTCAGATGTAAAAGGGGAACTCTGCAGATTCAGATATAAAAGGAGAACTCTGCAGATTCAGATATAAAAGGAGAACTCTGCAGATTCAGATATAAAAGGGGAACTCTGTGGATTCAGATGTAAAAGGGGAACTCTGAGGATTCAGATATAAAAGGAGAACTCTGTGGATTCAGATATAAAAGGAGAACTCTGCAGATTCAGATATAAAAGGGGAACTCTGTGGATTCAGATATAAAAGGGGAACTCTGCGGATTCAGATGTAAAAGGAGAACTCTGTGGATTCAGATGTAAAAGATGAACTCTGTGGATCCAGATATAAAAGGGGAACTCTGTGGATTCAGATGTAAAAGGGGAACTCTGTGATTCAGGTATAAAAGGGGAACTCTGTGGATTCAGATGTAAAAGGGGAACTCTGTGGATTCAGATATAAAAGGGGAACTCTGCGGATTCAGATGTAAAAGATGAACTCTGTGGATCCAGATATAAAAGGGGAACTCTGTGGATTCAGATGTAAAAGGAGAACTCTGCGGATTCAGATATAAAAGGGGAACTCTGCGGATTCAGATGTAAAAGATGAACTCTGTGGATCCAGATATAAAAGGGGAACTCTGTGGATTCAGATGTAAAAGGAGAACTCTGCGGATTCAGATGTAAAAGGAGAACTCTGCGGATTCAGATGTAAAAGGGGAACTCTGTGGATTGAGATGTAAAAGGAGAACTCTGTGGATTAAGATGTAAAAGATGAACTCTGTGGATCCAGATATAAAAGGGGAACTCTGTGGATTCAGATGTAAAAGGGGAACTCTGCGGATTCAGATGTAAAAGGGGAACTCTGTGGATTCAGGTATAAAAGGGGAACTCTGTGGATTCAGATGTAAAAGATGAACTCTGTGGATTCAGATGTAAAAGGGGAACTCTGTGGATTCAGATGTAAAAGGGGAACTCTGTGGATTCAGATATAAAAGGGGAACTCTGCGGATTCAGATGTAAAAGGGGAACTCTGTGGATTCAGGTATAAAAGGGGAACTCTGTGGATTCAGATGTAAAAGATGAACTCTGTGGATTCAGATGTAAAAGGGGAACTCTGTGGATTCAGATGTAAAAGGGGAACTCTGTGGATTCAGATGTAAAAGGGGAACTCTGCGGATTCAGATGTAAAAGGAGAACTCTGTGGATTCAGATATAAAAGGGGAACTCTGCGGATTCAGATATAAAAGGGGAACTCTGTGGATTCAGATGTAAAAGGAGAACTCTGCGGATTCAGATGTAAAAGGAGAACTCTGTGGATTCAGATATAAAAGGGAAACTCTGCGGATTCAGATATAAAAGGGGAACTCTGTGGATTCAGATGTAAAAGGAGAACTCTGCGGATTCAGATGTAAAAGGAGAACTCTGCGGATTCAGATGTAAAAGGGGAACTCTGTGGATTCAGGTATAAAAGGGGAACTCTGTGGATTCAGATGTAAAAGGGGAACTCTGTGGATTCAGATATAAAAGGGGAACTCTGCGGATTCAGATGTAAAAGATGAACTCTGTGGATCCAGATATAAAAGGGGAACTCTGTGGATTCAGATGTAAAAGGAGAACTCTGCGGATTCAGATGTAAAAGGGGAACTCTGTGGATTGAGATGTAAAAGGAGAACTCTGTGGATTGAGATGTAAAAGATGAACTCTGTGGATCCAGATATAAAAGGGGAACTCTGTGGATTCAGATGTAAAAGGGGAACTCTGCGGATTCAGATGTAAAAGGGGAACTCTGTGGATTCAGGTATAAAAGGGGAACTCTGTGGATTCAGATGTAAAAGGGGAACTCTGTGGATTCAGATATAAAAGGGGAACTCTGCGGATTCAGATATAAAAGGGGAACTCTGCGGATTCAGATGTAAAAGGAGAACTCTGCGGATTCAGATGTAAAAGGAGAACTCTGCGGATTCAGATGTAAAAGGAGAACTCTGCGGATTCAGATGTAAAAGGGGAACTCTGTGGATTGAGATGTAAAAGGAGAACTCTGTGGATTGAGATGTAAAAGATGAACTCTGTGGATCCAGATATAAAAGGGGAACTCTGCAGATTCAGATATAAAAGGAGAACTCTGTGGATTCAGATGTAAAAGGGGAACTCTGTGGATTCAGATGTAAAAGGGGAACTCTGCAGATTCAGTGTTCTCATTGGACTTTTCTTTCGAAAATTCCGACGGACCTAGAAATAGAACAAGTTCTAAATTTTTCAGACGGACTCAATACCTATCGAGAAAACCGCTCGTCTGTATGCTATTCCGACGGACCAAAAAACGACGCAAAGGCAGCTATTGGCTACTGGCTATCGAACTTCCTTTTTCTAGTCCTGTCGTACGTCATCACGTTCTAAACAATCGGACTTTGGTGTGATCCTGTGTAGGCAAGTCCGTTAGTTCAAAAGTCCGTCGGAAAAGACCGTCGGACATTTGATGTCGAAAAGTCCAGCCGTGTGTATGTAAGGCCAATAGCCCCGCATTACACCTGAGGACAGCAAAAGACCAACCACAACTGTGAGCGCCATGTTTTATAGGTTTCATGAAAGACAAGTTGAAGGGTTAGTTCACCTTTTATAGAACAATACTCTCTGTTGTCCACAAACACTATTCTATCATTCTAAACAAATCCATTTATGCTCCTCCCATACCTGTAGGACAGTTGTGCAGGGAGTGAGGCCACCACAAATACTTCTGCATCTTGTCCTCTTCTCTAGGACAGACCGGCCGATAGGACTAGTGCCCCCCCCTCCCCCTTTGTGGTACAGAAGAGAACTCCATCTTTCTGAGTCCCGCCCATGCAGAACGTTGAATCTTGTCATCACAGATGACCTCAGCGGCTTAATGGATCTTTCTTGTTGCAACCACTGAGGTCATCTTCTCAGCGGGGAGCACAATGTGCATGTTCAGGGTTTACAAGAAGGATGGCGCTCCCTCCTGTACTGCTAGGGGGGCACTCATCCTACCCTGTTTCCCCGAAAAAAAGACCTAGCATGATTGTCGGTGATGACTGCAATATAAGCCCTACCCCCTTAATAAGCCCTACCCTGTTTCCCCGAAAATAAGCCCTACCCTGAAAATAAGACCTACAAGGACTTTAACTAGGGCTTATTTGGGGGGTAGGGCTTATATTGCAGCCATCACCGACAATCACGCTAGGTCTTATTTTCGGGGAAACAGGGTAATGGCTGATCCGTCCGAGAGAAAAGGACAGGACTGAGGTGGTTTTAAAGATAGAAAGGTTTGTGGAAAGATTCATAATGTTCACACATGGTACACAGGTACCGGGGTAATATACATGGATATTTATTGAATCAAATTACTTTAAATTGATATGTTATTGCTCTGCATGGAGTGTTCTTAAAAGGGGAAAATCACCTTAACCACTTGCCGCCCGCCCGCCCGCCGTCGTTGGTTGGTTGGGTATGGCAGATAGCTCCCATAACCCCGGTATCCTCTTCAACGGTGGGCGGTTGGCTTTCAGTTAAAAGTGCTCTCGTCTCAGCGGCGGATTCACCACGAGATCAAATTTATCGGGGGGGGGCCCCCCTCCGGCCGCGCTCCCCACGTCTCCGCCGCGGAGACGATCGGCTGGATGCCATGTGAGGGAAATATGCCCCCCCCCCCGCTCGGCTCCACACCATTGGATGGAGGAGGCGACGTCAAAACGTCACTTCCGCCCAATTGTCTTAAAGGGGAAGAAAATTGTTTTTCGGACATTTGAGCGGACTTTACCGGTACCAGAAAGGTACACTATATAATTTTACAAAAATAGATATATCTAGAATAATAACGAGAAAATAGAGCGCTCATTGGTATAACCACAGATGTATATGAAAAATGTAGATTCCCTGTTACTACTGAGTCAAAAAAGGTCAACGTTTCACTATGGCTTCTTCAGGACCTATTTTCATTGACTGCAGGCAAAGGGATTCTGTATGGGATTCCATACAGTCAATGGAAATAGAGCTCTCATTGGTATATCCACAGATGTATATGAAAAATGTAGATTCCCTGTTACTACTGAGTCACAAAAGGTCAACGTTTCACTATGGCTTCTTCAGGACCTATTTTCATTGACTGCAGGCAAAGGGATTCTGTATGGGATTCCATACAGTCAATGGAAATAGAGCTCTCATTGGTATATCCACAGATGTATATGAAAAATGTAGATTCCCTGTTACTACTGAGTCAAAAAAGGTCAACGTTTCACTATGGCTTCTTCAGGACCTATTTTCATTGACTGCAGGCAAAGGGATTCTGTATGGGATTCCATACAGTCAATGGAAATAGAGCTCTCATTGGTATACCCACAGATGTATATGAAAAATGTAGATTCCCTGTTACTACTGAGTCAAAAAAGGTCAACGTTTCACTATGGCTTCTTCAGGACCTATTTTCATTGACTGCAGGCAAAGGGATTCTGTATGGGATTCCATACAGTCAATGGAAATAGAGCTCTCATTGGTATATCCACAGATGTATATGAAAAATGTAGATTCCCTGTTACTACTGAGTCACAAAAGGTCAACGTTTCACTATGGCTTCTTCAGGACCTATTTTCATTGACTGCAGGCAAAGGGATTCTGTATGGGATTCCATACAGTCAATGGAAATAGAGCTCTCATTGGTATATCCACAGATGTATATGAAAAATGTAGATTCCCTGTTACTACTGAGTCAAAAAAGGTCAACGTTTCACTATGGCTTCTTCAGGACCTATTTTCATTGACTGCAGGCAAAGGGATTCTGTATGGGATTCCATACAGTCAATGGAAATAGAGCTCTCATTGGTATATCCACAGATGTATATGAAAAATGTAGATTCCCTGTTACTACTGAGTCAAAAAAGGTCAACGTTTCACTATGGCTTCTTCAGGACCTATTTTCAATGACTGCAAGCAAAGGGATTCTGTATGGGATTCCATACAGTCAATGGAAATAGAGCTCTCATTGGTATATCCACAAATGTATATGAAAAATGTAGATTTCCTGTTACTACCGAGACAAAAAAGGTCAACGTTTCACTATCGCTTCTTCAGGACCTATTTCCATTGACTGTATGGGATCCCATACAGAATCCCTTTGCCTGCAGTCAATGAAAATAGGTCCTGAAGAAGCGATAGTGAAACGTTGACCTTTTTTGACTCGGTAGTAACAGGGAATCTACATTTTTCATATACATCTGTGGATATACCAATGAGAGCTCTATTTTCTCTTGTTTTCATTCTGCATATATTTTTATACATTTTGTAACATTAAATAAATAATTATTTTTGTAAAATTATATAGTGTTCCTTTTTTGGTACCAGTAAAGTCCACTCAAATTTCCAAAAACTATTTTCCAGCGGTTTTCATTGGATGTGGTACCACCTTAGCTATTTCTTTATAAACATGTCTTAAAAGCGGAAACTTTTTGTTTTGTTTTTTTTTTAAAAAACAAAAGACATTTAGGCTCGATTCACACAGGGGCAACACGACTTCAGCGCGACTTTGCACGGCGACTTCAACGCGGCTTCAACGCGACTTCAGCGAGACTTTAATCAATTTACAACGCGATTTCAAGTCGCCTCCAGGACAGGCGACTTTGGCTGTGGCCAATCACAGAATAATCAGCTCTCTGGGAGGGAGGGGTTTGCCTGGGCAAACTAATTTTTTTAACGGTAAAGTCGCTTCAGTATAGATGGAGATCCGACTTGGAGGCGACTTCCATTGAATTGAATGGTAGAAGTCGCCTAGAAGTCGGATCCAAGTAGTACAGGGAGTACGCTCTGAAGTCGGAGCGACTTCAGTAGTGTCAATTAAGACGCTCCCATTCACTGTAATGGGAGCGTCTTCTTGGGGCGACTTGGGGCGACTTGAGGGCTTACAAGTCGGATCCCAAGTCGTCCTAGTGTGAACCAACCCTTATTCAATTTTTTTTTGTTATTGCATTTTAGTGTAAATGTGAGATCTCAGGTCTTTTTGACCTCAAATCTTACATTAAAGAGGTCCTGTCATGCTTTTATTTTTCTATTACTAGGGATGTTTACATTCCTTGTAATAGAAATAAAAGTAACCCAATTTTTTTTTTTTTTTTTTTTAAATACAGTGTCAAAAATAAAAAGTGAAAAAAAAAAAAAAATGAAAATGGTGTTCAAACCGCACACATGTGAGATATCGCCGCGATTGTTAGAGTGAGAGCAATTATTCTAGCCCTAGACCTCCTCTGAAACTCAAAACTGGTAAGCTGTAAAAAAAAAAAATGTAAACTTCGCCTATGGAGATTTTTGAGGGTCAAAGTTTGTTGCCATTCCACTAGCGGGCGCAAATTTTGAAGCGTGACATGTTGGGTGTCAATTTGGGTATACAAAAACAACTGGGATAACTTTACTATTGTCTTCTTTTTTTAATAATAAAAAAAAGTGCATTTTTTCCCCCCAAAAAAATTGCGCTTGCGAGACCGCTGCTCAAAAACGGTGTGACAAGAAGTACTGCAACGACCGCCATTTTATTCTCTAGGGTATTAAAAATATATATCTATATATATCTATATCTAGCTATCTATTTCTCTCTCTCTCTCTCTCTCTCTCTCTCTCTCTATCTATCTCTATATCTATCTATCTATCTATCTCTCTCTCTCTCTCTCTCTCTCTCTCTCTCTCTCTCTATCTATCTATCTCTATATCTATCTATCTATCTATCTATCTATCTATCTATCTATCTATCTCTCTCTCTATCTATCTCTCTATCTCTCTATCTAATGTTTGGGGGTTCTAAGTAATTTTCTAGCAAAAAAAAACAAAAATGATTTCAACTTGTAAACAACAAGTGTCAAAACGAGGCTCTGTCCTTAAGTGGTTAAAATTACTAATAATTTTATTTATAACGCATTCAGAAATGATCTTCTGTTCCTTAAATGTACATAACAATCTACAATCTATTGAGCGATTTTTTTTTTTTTTTTCAATTGGAGTTCATCTTAAAATAATTATTGATTATATTATTACATAGTTGTGATTTAAAAAAAAAACTTTTATTATTATAAAACAAATCTGTTATCTTTCAGGAATATACAATTGACAATATAAAAAAAAATCATTATAAAACGATGGAATTTCTAGTACTTCGGGCTCTAAGGTTTGTTTTAATTTTATTATATATAAAAAGAACATCATCTTTACACACAAATCCCTGTTCTGTCAGAGGAGAGGAGACAGAGCGTTTGTTCCTACTAAGTAGGAACGACGATCTGTCTCCTACTCCAGTCAGTCCCCTCCCCCTCACAATTAGAACACACACCGAGGGAACACATTTAGCCCCTTGATCGCCCCCTAGTGTTAACCCCTTCCTTGCCAGTGACATTTATACAGTAATCGGTGCATTTTTTTTAGCTTTGATCCCTGTATAGATGTCAACGGTCCCAAAAAAAAGTGTCAAAAGTGTCCGATCTGTCCACTGCAATGTCGAAGTCCCACAAAAAAAAAAAAAAAAAAAAAAAAAAAAAAAATCGCAGATCACCGCCATTACCAGTAAAAAAAACCAAAAAACTATAAATCTACCCCCTATTTTGTAGTCATGATAACTTTTGCACAAACCAATCATTATACGCTTATTGCGATTTTTTTTTTTTTTTTTTTTTTTTACCAAAAATATGTAGAAGAATACATATCGGCTTAAACTGAGAAAATGTTTTTTTACTTTTTTCGGGACATTTATTATAGCAATTAGTAAAAAATATTGTGTATTTTTTCAAAATTGTTGCTCTTTTTTTTGTTTATAGCGCAAAAAATAAAAACCGCAGAGATGATCAAATACCACCAAAAGAAATCTCTATTTGTGGGGGAAAAAAAAGGACATAAATTTTGTTTGGGTACAACGTCGCACGACCGCGCAACTGTCAGTTAAAGCGTCGCAGTGCCATATTGCAAAAAATGGCCTGGTTATTAAGGGGGGTAAAACCTTCCGGGGCTGAAGTGGTTAACCTGCCCATACATGGATTACATTTTATCAATATAATTATACATTTTTTTAAATTAAATAAAAAGTTCATCTCACGGGTGTCCCTGGTGTCACACACCCGCCTGACGTCCTTTCATTCAAGAATGTAAGAAGGCGGTCCTTTATATAGTCAAACAGCCCCGGCATCCAATCAGATTGAGTCTCTGGTCAGGTATTCTGATGTCACAATAACATACAGTAGGTGAAGGAGTGAGATTGCTCCATTCTGAAACATTGTATGAAGAGTCATTTCCTGTTATTTCTGAAATGACTCGGTGGGTAAGGCCCCTTTCACACTTATACGACTTGTCCCGCGATTTTGTACAGCAAAATCGTATGACAAGTCATTCTTCATGATTTTCAATGACGACCGTTCATATTGGCACGACTTTAAGTCGTGCCGACTTGAAAGTAGTCCCTGCACTACTTTGGTCCAACTTCTATGCGAGTTGTACTCCATGGACCTCAATGTTAAACCCTCAAGTAGCATGCAAATCGCACCTGAATAATATAGACACGACTTTAGTACGACTTTGTAAGCACAAGCCTGGCCTCGCTATTCGGGAAAGGAAAACTTTTTTTTTCCTTTCGCAATGAGCGACAGGCAGTGCTGACAGCTGTCTGGTATGAATCATGAGGTGGAACCCCGCGCCAAGTTTTACATGAAAAAAACGGCATGAGTTCCCCCCCAGGGGCATACCAGGCCCTTAGGTCTAGTATGGATCATAAGGGGAACCCCTACGCCGAAAAATCGGTGTGGGGTCCCCCCCCCCCAAAATCCATACCAGACCCTTATCCGAGCACGCAGCCCGGCCGGTCAGGAATGGGGGTGGGGACGAGCGCCCCCCCTGAATCGTACCAGGCCGCATGCCCTCAACATGGGTGGCGGGTGCTTTGGGGCATGGGGGGAGCGCCCCACCCCAAAGCACCTTGTCCCCATGTTGATGAGGACAAGGGCCTCTTCCCGACAACCCTGGCCGTTGGTTGTCGGGGTCTGCGGGCAGGGGGCTTATCGGAATCCCGGCCCCCCACCCTTTGTGAATAAGTATGAGGTACATCGTACCCCTACCCATTCACCTAGGGAAAAAAGTGTCAATGGAAAAACACAGTACACAGGTTTTTAAAGTAATTTATTAGGCAGCTCCGGGGTCTTCTTCTGACTTCGGGGGTCTCTCCGGCGTCTCCTCCCGGTGTCCTGATCATCTGCCGGCTCCTCCGCTATCTTCTGCAGCTCTATTGCTAGCGGTGGCCCCGACTTCTGCCTTCTTCTTTTCTTCCAATGTTGACACAACGCTCTCTCTGGCTGGAATTCTCTCTGAGCGCTCCGCAATGGACTTATATAGGCGGTGACTCCGCCCCCTTATGAGGTCACTGTCACGGGGCATGCTGGGACTGTGCCGTCATAAGGGGGCGTGGTCAACATCACCCGATGACCACGCCCCCTAAAACGTCACAGTCCCAGCATGTCCAGGGACTGTGACCTCATAAGGGGGCGGGGTCACCGCCTATATAAGTCCATTGCAGAGCGCTCAGAGAGCATTCCAGCCGGAGAGAGCGTTGTGTCAACATCGGAAGAAGAGAAGAGGGAGGAAGACAAGAAGGCAGAAGTCCGGGCCACCGCTAGCAAAAGAGCTGCAGAAGATAGCGGAGGAGCCGGCAGAAGATCAGGACACCGGGAGGAGACGCCGGAGAGACCCCCGAAGTCGGAAGAAGACCCCGGAGCTGCCTAATAAATTACTTTAAAAACCTGTGTAGTGTGTTTTTTCATTGACACTTTTTTCCCCTAGGTGAATGGGTAGGGTACGATGTACCCCATACTCATTCACAAAGGGTGGGGGGCCGGGATCTGGGGGCCCCTTTATTAAAGGGGGTTCCCAGATTCCGATAAGCCCCCCGCCCGCAGACCCCGACAACCAACAGCCAGGGTTGTCGGGAAGAGGCCCTTGTCCTCATCAACATGGGGACAAAGTGCTTTGGGGTGGGGGGGCCCGTAGGGTGCCCCCCATGCCCCAAGCACCCACCCCCCCATGTTGAGGGCATGCGGCCTGGTACGGTTCAGCAGGGGGGGGCGCTCGCTCGTCCCCACCCCCATTCCTGACCAGCCAGGCTGCGTGCTCGGATAAGGGTCTGGTATGGATTTTGGGGGGACCCCCACGCCGACTTTTCGGCGTAGGGGGGTTCCCCTTACAATCCCTACCAGACCTAAGGTCCTGGTATGCCCCTGGGGGGGGAACCCATGCCCATTTTTTATTTAAAATTTGGCGTGGAGTTCCCCCTCATGATTCATACCAACTACTGTATGTTTTCATTTGTTAATGCCAAAGTTGTGGCAATGTCGTACAAAGAAGTACTGCTCCCAAATCGGGGTAAAATCGCGGCAAAATAGCCGCCGTATAAGTGTGAAAGGGGCCTAAGTGTACACGACAAGCGTGTCTCCCAGGACTAGATCCCCTGCCAGGATTTTACTGCTATGCAGGGCTCCGATAGAGAGAGATTTCCCCTCACTTCCTGTCTGCTAAACTGTTGTCAGCAGGACAGGAAGTGAAAGAAACTTTTCTGACGGAGCCCCAGATAGCAGTAAAAACAGACAGAGGGTCTAATCCTTCTATACTTTACCCAGAACCACTGTCAGTTTTTACTGCTATCTGGGGCTCTAATTCTTCCATACAAAATTGAAAAAAAAATACATTGGGTCTATAGATACGCTGCAAAAGGTGCAGCTTCCAGGGCTGTCTTCCCAATACTGGCTACACTACCTCGTGATTCACTGGCCCAGGAACAAGCATGTGGCCAGTGAAGCCTGAAATATCTGAGTCTTTTTGGGAAAGATTCAACACCTGGATTTGGGGATCCTCTGCCATTCCTCCTTGCAGATCCTCTCCAGTTCTGTCAGGTTGGATGGTAAACGTTGATGAACAGACATTTTTAGGTCTCTCCAGAGATGCTCAATTGGGTTTAAAGAGGAGGGCCCATCAAAAAAAAAAAAATTAAAAAAGTCAGCAGCTTCAAATACTGCAGCTGCTGACTTTTAATTGGACACTTACCTGTCCCAGGGTCCAGCGATGCGGGGGATCGAAGCCCCGCTTGTCTCCCCCTCCGTTCAGCGGCGCCGGCATTGCAACTGTGGGCGCCTGGCTGTGGCTTCACAGCCTGGCACCCACTGCGCATGCGCGGGCGGCACCGCGCGCCGTGATTGGCCGCTCAGTCACCTGGGACCTTTATTGGGTCCCAGATGATTGACAGGAGGGAGGGAGCAGAGCCAAGCCCTTCCTGTGCCGAGGGGGAAGTGATGTCACCAGCCCAGGCACCGGAAGAGGCAGACTACGAGGGACCCCCTAGCAACAGGCATTTAGAGGTAAGTAAATAAAAAAATCCAAATTTTTTTTTTTAAGGCATTCATGAATTTTTTTTTTTTTAGGGTGGAACACCACTTTAAGTCAGGGCTCTGGCTGGGCCATTCAAGAGCAGTCACGGAGTTGTTGTGAAGCCACTGCTTCGTTATTTTAGCTGTGTGCTTAGGGTCATTGTCTTGTTGGAAGGTAAACCTTCGGCCCAGTCTGAGGTCCCGAGCACTCTGGAAAAGGTTTTCATCCAGGATATCCCTGCACTTGGCCGCATTCAGCTTTCCCTCGATTGCAACCAGTCGTCCTGTCCCTGCAGCTGAAAAACACCCCCACAGCATGATGCTGCCCCCACCATGCTTCACTGTTGGGACTGTATTGGACAGGTGATGAGGAGTGCTTGGTTTTCTACACACATACCGCTTAGAATTAAGGCCAAAAAGTTCTATCTTGGTCTCATTAGACCAGAGAATCTTATTTCTCACCATCTTGGAGCCCTTCAGGTGTTTTTTTAGCAAACGCCATGCGGGCTTTCATGTGTCTTGCACTGAGGAGAGGCTTCCGTCGGGCCACTCTGCCATAAAGCCCCGACTGGTGGAGGGCTGCAGTGATGGTTGACTTTCTACAACTTTCTCCCATCTCCCGACTGCATCTCTGGAGCTCAGCCACAGTGATCTTTGGGTTCTTCTTTACCTCTCTCACCAAGGCTCTTCTCCCCCGATAGCTCAGTTTGGCCGGACGGACAGCTCTAGGAAGGGTTCTGGTCGTCCCAAATGTCTTCCATTTAAGGATTATGGAGGCCACTGTGCTCTTAGGAACCTAAAGTGCAGCAGAAATGTTTTTGTAACCTTGGCCAGATCTGTGCCTTGCCACAATTCTGTCTCTGAGGTCTTCAGGCATTTCCTTTGAACTCATGATTCTCATTTGCTCTGAAATGCACTGTGAGCTGTAAGGTCTTATATAGACAGGTGTGTGGCTTTCCTAATCAAGTCCAATATAATCAAACACAGCTGGACTCAAATGAAGGTGTAGAACCATCTCAAGGATGATCAGAAGAAATGGACAGCACCTGAGTTATATATATATGAGTGTCACAGCAAAGGGTCTGAATACTTAGGACCATGTGATATTTCAGTTTTTCTTTTTTAATAAATCTGCAAAAATGTCAACAATTCTGTGTTTTTCTGTCAATATGGGGTGCTGTGTGTACATTAATGAGGAAAAAAATGAACTTAAATGATTTTAGCAAATGGCTGCAATATAACAAAGAGTGAAAAATTTGAGGAGGTCTGAATACTTTCCGTCCCCACTGTGTGTATATGTATATGTATGTATATATATATATATATATATATATATATATATATATATATATATATATATATATATATATATATATATATATATATATATATATAAATATAAATATAATGTTTGGGGGTTCCAAGTAATTTTCTAGCAAAAAAATACTGATTTTAACTTGTAAGCAACAAATGTCAGAAAAAGGGTTTAGTTCATTCCTTTAATGCAAGAACTAAATGTTTACAGTGAATCCATAACAAAAAGAATCCGGCAACTTGACAGCTTCTCCATAGAAATTTTTTGATGGTAGCATTATAGCAGTAACTTCATCCAAAATACTGACGCGTTTCGGCCTAAGCCTTCATCGAAAGCTTTTGACGAAGGCTTAGGCCGAAACGCGTCATTTTGGATGATGTTACTGCTATAATGCTACCACAACATTTTCTATGGAGAAGCTGTCGAGTTGCCGGCTTGTATTTGTTATGGATTCACTGTGAACTCAATTAGCCAGAGCACCGACCACTCTTCACACTAACGGCATCATACAGCGGTAGAGCTTGGGTGAGTTTTCCCTTGCTAAATGTTTCTCTTTATCAGATGTTGAGATAAACTTGGCAGGCTGCCTGGATTTTTTTTATTTTTCAGAAGTGAGCAGAGAACTTTCTGCACCTGTTACATAGAATCGGGAAATGCTGTTTTAAGATCAGATGGGGGGGGGGGGGGGTAGAATTTTGATTCTTTAACGATTAATTGTGCAGCTCTATTAGGTAGTGAAGCGAGGTTCAGGATAAAGATTATGGCTTTATAAATAAAATCAGTAGTAGTGGTTCTTGTTCACTACTTCCTCCTATTGGCTGAGTATTGCACCAATCAGAATCTCCACCCTGTGATGTCACCAGTCTCTGGGCAGATTTCTCACGTTTGATTCCCCCCCAGTTATCTTTATACAACCTCTCCCTATACGTAACCCAACATGGAGGGGCTCAGTGAAGGTGGTGGTGAAGGTGTGGAGATGTCGGATCGGGTCACACAATTCATAAAAGGAGATCCGCCCGGCCTCATAATCCAGATATATCCTGACTCTGTCACTGGAGATATTGTCGGGTAATAGGATCTGATTACTGTCATATATCACTGAGTACTGATTACCTAACAACCTCTCCAAACCCCAGGACTTCTTATTATATCCAATCACAGACTGCTCTCCTCTTCTGTCTATACTGGGGTAACACATCCCGACTCTCCAGTACTCTGGCTCTCCGACATCCACGTCCCAGTAATGTTTCCCTGAGGAGAACCTCTGACTGCTTATCACCTGACGACAGTCAAACCTCTCTGGTGTTTCTGGGCGATTCTGATGTGACGATGAGGTTGCAGTTTTCCTGTCATCTGATATATGGAGCTCATTACCAGCTGTCCCCACATCCAGTAATATGTCTGTAACCCCCGACACCCCCAATGTTGGCTGCAATATATCAGATAAACCTGTGTGTAATGTGTGCGAGATCCCCGCCACATCCAGATCCCCTCCATCATGGAGGAGTTTATCATGTCTCTCTCTGTCCTCATCATCTCCATCCTCAGTATCACACAAGTCACCTGTGTCTGATTCCTGTAGGAGAATCAGTGGATCCGTCATGTTACACAGCTCCTCAATGTCCACCATCTTCCTGGACAGCTCCTCCTCCTTTATTTCCAGCTGTTGGATCATATCAGACAATGATAGAGAGACCCGCTCTGCCTGCCCGGAGATTTCCCTCAAGACTCTGTTCTCCAGGTCTTCCAGACATCTCCTGAGGTCTCTGAACAGGGCAGTGACTCTCTCTGTTTCATCATCTGCTTCTCCTTGTACTTTCCTCCCGTGTTCCTGCAGACTCTGGACTCTTTTCTCCATCTCCTCTCTCTCTGTCATCAGTTTCTGCAGAACTTTCCTCAGTTTCTTCTTCTTCATCTCAGAGGCCTCATCCAGAGTCTCCACCTGGTGCCCCCGATGTTCTCCATCCAGCTTGCAGGACACACAGATACAGGTGGAGTCCTCAGTGCAGTAATACTTCAGTAGTTCCTTATGGACGGAGCATTTCCTGTTCTCCAGGGAAGTGGTGAGGTCACATAAGACGTGTTCTGGTGACTTGCTGTGGACTCTCAGGTGATTGTCACACAGATAAGCTTCACACATCAGACATAATATCACAGCAGGAACAGCAGTATGAATACATTGAGTACAGAAGACCCCGGACTCCTCCTGATCTGGCTGAGCAGACAGGAAATTCTCCACTATGTTACGCAGTGTTGTGTTCCTCCGCAGTGAAGGCCGCTCCTGGAACTCTTCTCTGCATTCAGGACAGGGATAACCTCCAGACCCCTCCAGTGTATCCAACACACGACCAATACAGTCCTGACAGAAGTTGTGTCCACATTTCAGGGTTACAGGATCTGTATAAATGTCTAGACAGATGGAACATTCCAGCTCCTTCCTCAGATCAGCAGACACCATTCCTAAAAACAGAAGAGAGAAAAGAAAGTGAAATTCTCTACTTATTAAAGCTAAGCTCCAGGAATTCAGCCATTTTGTAAATTGTGTTGTCTTACTACCCTGTTTCCCCAAAAATAAGACCTAGCGTGATTGTCGGTGATGGCTGCAATATAAGCCCTACCCTGTTTACCCGAAAATAAGCCCTACCCTGAAAATAAGACCTACAAGGACTTTAACTAGGGCTTATTTGGGGGGGGTAGGGCTTATATTGTAGCCACCACCGACAATCACGCTAGGTCTTATTTTCGGGGGAAACAGGGTATGGTTTAGGTTCAATGAGGTGCGTGCAACCTTTCGGACTAATCTCTGTTATTTACAACAGAGATTGTTGGGTTTTTTTTTAAACACCGAACGTACGGCAGTCATTACACTCCCAGTACTCTGACAGGAGAGAGAGGTTATCTTCTCATATAGCAGGGGTGTCTAAACTTTTTTCAAAGAGGGCCCGATTTGATGAAGTGAACATGAAGTGAGTTCGTCCGAGCACCAAAACACGGCCCAACAAGAATTCTCTTGCCTTTGTGGCTGTGTGTGGTGAAGAGATGAGCTCGGGCGTGTTAATTGGATAGTGCCTCGTGCCCCCTTGGTGGTGGCTATATGGCACGGTAGTGGTATTGTCTGACTGCACCTAAATTGTGTGTGCTTTTAGAAGGGGTTCCAGTTCTGGAGAGATAGTTTGAGAGCTCTGAGCTCCAAGATGTTGATGGGGAGATTGGCCTCCTCCGTTGGCCATGTCCCCTGAACAGTCAAGGATTGAAAGACTCCTCCCTAGCCTGACAGACACGTGTCTGTTGTAAGAACCTTCCAATTCTAAAGAAGGAAAGATCTTCGATCTGTTAAGCCCCGTACACACGGGCGGAATGACGGGAGACATCGGCCGATTCAATAAAAAAATGCTGTCATGTGTACGTCAGCCGGTCCGACAGAAGCCGACCGTTTGGAAAACCAGCAGCTGACCAGCTCCCGATCAGCGCTGACTGGAGTGATCTGGCAGGGGGTGGGGCGTCGTCTTGACAGAACATGACAATTAGGCGAAGGAGATCGCTGTACTAATGCCGGATCGTTAATAAAGGGGCTCCAATCGGAGATGTCAACTTTTTTTTTTTTTTCGTTCAACCTTTTAGGTTGGTGTGTACAAGGCTTTAGAGTTGAAGGGGTGATCCACTAGGACAGGGGTCTCCAAAACTTTCTAAACAATGGGCCATTTTACTGTCCCTCAGACTTTATGGGGGCCGGATTGTGGCCAATGGGAGTAGAAAAGGTCCAGATGACAGTGGGAAAAAACAATGTCCCATGGTTGGTGTCAGTGGGAGGAATTGTGCCGCGTCATTGGGCCCCATTGTTAGTGTCATTGGGAGAAATTGTGCCCCATCATGGGTGTTACTGGGGGGAATAGTGTCCCATCATTGGTGTCATTGTGCCCCATGATTGGTGTCGTTGGACCCCATTGTTGGTGTCATTGGGAGAATTGTGTCCCATCATTTGAGTCATTGGGCCCCATTGTTAGTGTCATTGGGAGAAACTGTGCCCCATCATAGGCGTCACTGGGGGGGAATAGTGTCCCATCATTGGTGTCATTGTGCCCCATGATTGGTGTCGTTGGACCCCATTGTTGGTGTCATTGGGAGAATTGTGTCCCATCATTGGAGTCATTGGGCCCCATTGTTAGTGTCATTGGGAGAAATTGTGCCCCATCATAGGTGTCACTGGGGGGGGAATAGTGTCCCATCATTGGTGTCATTGTGCCCCATGATTGGTGTCGTTGGACCCCATTGTTGGTGTCATTGGGAGAATTGTGTCACATCATTGGAGTCATTGGGACCCACTGTTAGTGTCACTGGGAGAAATTGTGCCCCATCATAGGTGTCACTGGGGGGGGGGGGGGGGAATAGTGCCCCATCATAGGTGTCATTGGGGGGAATTGAGCCCCTTCGTTGGTGTCATTGGGAGGAATTGTGCCCCATCATAGGTGTCATTGGGGGGAATTGAGCCCCTTCGTTGGTGTCATTGGGAGGAATTGTTTATTGATGTCAGTGAGGGGAATTATGCCTCATCGTTGGTATCCGTGGACAAAATAGTGCCCCAAGGGCCGTATAAAGGCAAGCAAAGAGCTGCATCTGGCCCCAGGGCCGCAGTTTGGAGAGCACTGACCTAGGACATAAACATTCTTGTCTGATAGAATAGGAGCACGGCTATATCCCGTAAAAAAGACTGTTTTTCCAATGCTGACAGAATAATTAGCTGGAGAGTTATTGATGGAATTGGGCTAAAGCTATTGCCTCAAAAGAGGCCACCACTTGGACCCTGAACTCATATGGCAAATCTCGCTTGTGAGATTTCTTTTGGATCTGAGTTATCTAATGAGAGTTCTTAGAGAAGGAACTTACTTTTCTGGAAGAAGGGCCTTTGTCTGGGATATATCCAGGATCCAAAACCAAGTATTCTAGGCACACGGAAGGTTGGAGAGCAGATTTCTAAATGGATCTCCCTGGCCAAGGCCAGAAGAAGCTGAATTGTCTTTTGGACATTTTGCAAAGGAGAGGAGTCCATCAGGAGAAAGTCATCTGGAAAGCTTGCCACCTGGATGATCAGAGTTCTGAGAAGGGCAAGCAAGGGTGCTAAGATCTTTGTGAACACCCTGAGAACAGAGGACGGGATGGGAGGTAATACACATACACTATAAGGGTCTTCTGCCAAGGCAAAGTATAGAAATAGCTGATGAGGTGGGTAAAGGAGAACAAGTAGATAGGCACATTGGATGTTCACAGATGCCATGGGTTCTCCTTATCTCAGAAAAGCAATTACAGACCTTGCAAACTTCCATAACTACATTTTTTGGAACGTGGAAGAATTTGTTGAGGGATTGTAAGTCTAGGATAGATCAGATAGCCTTCATTGGAGTTTTGGAACCATGAACAGGTTAAGAGTAGAATCCCTTGAACCCGTCCTGTGGTGGTACAATGACCTCCCTGGGACAAGAGGTGGCTCAGTGCCTTTTGCAGATCTGACTGCCCTTGGAAAGTTTTGGTGGATTTGAAAGAAGAAAGCGGCGAGTTGGTCTTGAACTCTATCTTGCACCTTATTGAACCCACAGGTCAGGGATGTCTACGACCCAGAGAGATGACAACTGCAACAGACACACCACACTGAGTGAGGGGTCCCTTCATGGTGAAGAGGGCTTGGTGGTCTTTGTGGGCCAAGCCTTGTGCTGAAAGACAGGAATCAATTTAGGCTTTTCAAGTTGAAGCCTAATTTGAGAATTGGGGTGTAAAAAATAATTTTTATTACATACTCAGTGATCTCTGTACAGCGCTGCGGTATATGTCAGAGCTATATAAATGTATAATAATAATAGTGTGTGACTGTGGGGGGGGGGGGACATTAGAGTGTAAGCTCCTCTGTATAGAGACTGATGTGACTGTGGGGGGGAGGGGACATTAGAGTGTAAGCTCCTCTGTACAGAGACTGATGTGACTGTGGGGGGAGGGGACATTAGAGTGTAAGCTCCTCTGTACAGACTGATGTGACTGTGGGGGGAGGGGACATTAGAGTGTAAGCTCCTCTGTACAGAGACTGATGTGACTGTGGGGGGGGGGGGGACATTAGAGTGTAAGCTCCTCTGTACAGAGACTGATGTGACTGTGGGAGGGGGGGACATTAGAGTGTAAGCTCCTCTGTACAGAGACTGATGTGACTGTGGGGGGGGGGGACATTAGAGTGTAAGCTCCTCTGTACAGAGACTGATGTGACTGTGGGAGGAGGGGACATTAGAGTGTAAGCTCCTCTGTACAGAGACTGATGTGACTGTGGGAGGAGGGGACATTAGAGTGTAAGCTCCTCTGTACAGAGACTGATGTGACTGTGGGGGGGGGGGACATTAGAGTGTAAGCTCCTCTGTACAGAGACTGATGTGACTGTGGGGGGGGGGGGGGGGACATTAGAGTGTAAGCTCCTCTGTACAGAGACTGATGTGACTGTGGGGGGAGGGGACATTAGAGTGTAAGCTCCTCTGTACAGAGACTGATGTGACTGTGGGGGGAGGGGACATTAGAGTGTAAGCTCCTCTGTACAGACTGATGTGACTGTGGGGGAGGGGACATTAGAGTGTAAGCTCCTCTGTACAGAGACTGATGTGACTGTGGGAGGAGGGGACATTAGAGTGTAAGCTCCTCTGTACAGAGACTGATGTGACTGTGGGGGGAGGGGACATTAGAGTGTAAGCTCCTCTGTACAGACTGATGTGACTGTGGGGGAGGGGACATTAGAGTGTAAGCTCCTCTGTACAGAGACTGATGTGACTGTGGGGGAGGGGACATTAGAGTGTAAGCTCCTCTGTACAGAGACTGATGTTACTGTGGGGGGGAGGGGACATTAGAGTGTAAGCTCCTCTGTACAGAGACTGATGTTACTGTGGGGGGGGGGGAGGGGACATTAGAGTGTAAGCTCCTCTGTACAGAGACTGATGTGACTGTGGGGGAGGGGACATTAGAGTGTAAGCTCCTCTGTACAGAGACTGATGTGACTGTGGGGGGAGGGGACATTAGAGTGTAAGCTCCTCTGTACAGAGACTGATGTGACTGTGGGGGAGGGGACATTAGAGTGTAAGCTCCTCTGTACAGAGACTGATGTGACTGTGGGGGGGAGAGGACATTAGAGTGTAAGCTCCTCTGTACAGAGACTGATGTGACTGTGGGGGGGGACATTAGAGTGTAAGCTCCTCTGTACAGAGACTGATGTGACTGTGGGAGGAGGGGACATTAGAGTGTAAGCTCCTCTGTACAGAGACTGATGTGACTGTGGGAGGAGGGGACATTAGAGTGTAAGCTCCTCTGTACAGAGACTGATGTGACTGTGGGGGGAGGGGACATTAGAGTGTAAGCTCCTCTGTACAGAGACTGATGTGACTGTGGGGGGGGGGACATTAGAGTGTAAGCTCCTCTGTACAGAGACTGATGTGACTGTGGGGGGGAGGGGACATTAGAGTGTAAGCTCCTCTGTACAGAGACTGATGTGACTGTGGGTGGAGGGGACATTAGAGTGTAAGCTCCTCTGTACAGACTGATGTGACTGTGGGGGGGGGGACATTAGAGTGTAAGCTCCTCTGTACAGAGACTGATGTGACTGTGGGAGGAGGGGACATTAGAGTGTAAGCTCCTCTGTACAGACTGATGTGACTGTGGGGGAGGGGACATTAGAGTGTAAGCTCCTCTGTACAGAGACTGATGTGACTGTGGGAGGAGGGGACATTAGAGTGTAAGCTCCTCTGTACAGAGACTGATGTGACTGTGGGGGGAGGGGACATTAGAGTGTAAGCTCCTCTGTACAGACTGATGTGACTGTGGGGGAGGGGACATTAGAGTGTAAACTCCTCTGTACAGAGACTGATGTGACTGTGGGGGGGGAGGGGACATTAGAGTGTAAGCTCCTCTGTACAGAGACTGATGTGACTGTGGGGGGGGGAGGGGACATTAGAGTGTAAGCTCCTCTGTACAGAGACTGATGTGACTGTGGGGGGGGGAGGGGACATTAGAGTGTAAGCTCCTCTGTACAGAGACTGATGTGACTGTGGGGGAGGGGACATTAGAGTGTAAGCTCCTCTGTACAGAGACTGATGTTACTGTGGGGGGGAGGGGACATTAGAGTGTAAGCTCCTCTGTACAGAGACTGATGTTACTGTGGGGGGGAGGGGACATTAGAGTGTAAGCTCCTCTGTACAGAGACTGATGTGACTGTGGGGGGGAGGGGACATTAGAGTGTAAGCTCCTCTGTACAGAGACTGATGTGACTGTGGGGGGGGAGGGGACATTAGAGTGTAAGCTCCTCTGTACAGAGACTGATGTGACTGTGGGGGAGGGGACATTAGAGTGTAAGCTCCTCTGTACAGAGACTGATGTTACTGTGGGGGGGAGGGGACATTAGAGTGTAAGCTCCTCTGTACAGAGACTGATGTTACTGTGGGGGGAGGGGACATTAGAGTGTAAGCTCCTCTGTACAGAGACTGATGTGACTGTGGGGGAGGGGACATTAGAGTGTAAGCTCCTCTGTACAGAGACTGATGTGACTGTGGGGGGGGAGGGGACATTAGAGTGTAAGCTCCTCTGTACAGAGACTGATGTGACTGTGGGGGGGAGGGGACATTAGAGTGTAAGCTCCTCTGTACAGAGACTGATGTGACTGTGGGGGGGGGGGGGGGAGGGGACATTAGAGTGTAAGCTCCTCTGTACAGAGACTGATGTGACTGTGGGGGGAGGGGACATTAGAGTGTAAGCTCCTCTGTACAGAGACTGATGTGACTGTGGGGGGAGGGAACATTAGAGTGTAAGCTCCTCTGTACAGAGACTGATGTGACTGTGGGGGAGGGGACATTAGAGTGTAAGCTCCTCTGTACAGAGACTGATGTGACTGTGGGGGAGGGGATATTAGAGTGTAAGCTCCTCTGTACAGAGACTGATGTGACTGTGGGGGGGAGGGGACATTAGAGTGTAAGCTCCTCTGTACAGAGACTGATGTGACTGTGGGGGGAGGGAACATTAGAGTGTAAGCTCCTCTGTACAGAGACTGATGTGACTGTGGGGGGGAGGGGACATTAGAGTGTAAGCTCCTCTGTACAGAGACTGATGTGACTGTGGGGGGAGGGGACATTAGAGTGTAAGCTCCTCTGTACAGACTGATGTGACTGTGGGGGAGGGGACATTAGAGTGTAAGCTCCTCTGTACAGAGACTGATGTGACTGTGGGAGGAGGGGACATTAGAGTGTAAGCTCCTCTGTACAGAGACTGATGTGACTGTGGGGGGAGGGGACATTAGAGTGTAAGCTCCTCTGTACAGACTGATGTGACTGTGGGGGAGGGGACATTAGAGTGTAAGCTCCTCTGTACAGAGACTGATGTGACTGTGGGGGAGGGGACATTAGAGTGTAAGCTCCTCTGTACAGAGACTGATGTTACTGTGGGGGGGAGGGGACATTAGAGTGTAAGCTCCTCTGTACAGAGACTGATGTTACTGTGGGGGGGGGGGAGGGGACATTAGAGTGTAAGCTCCTCTGTACAGAGACTGATGTGACTGTGGGGGAGGGGACATTAGAGTGTAAGCTCCTCTGTACAGAGACTGATGTGACTGTGGGGGGAGGGGACATTAGAGTGTAAGCTCCTCTGTACAGAGACTGATGTGACTGTGGGGGAGGGGACATTAGAGTGTAAGCTCCTCTGTACAGAGACTGATGTGACTGTGGGGGGGAGAGGACATTAGAGTGTAAGCTCCTCTGTACAGAGACTGATGTGACTGTGGGGGGGGACATTAGAGTGTAAGCTCCTCTGTACAGAGACTGATGTGACTGTGGGAGGAGGGGACATTAGAGTGTAAGCTCCTCTGTACAGAGACTGATGTGACTGTGGGAGGAGGGGACATTAGAGTGTAAGCTCCTCTGTACAGAGACTGATGTGACTGTGGGGGGAGGGGACATTAGAGTGTAAGCTCCTCTGTACAGAGACTGATGTGACTGTGGGGGGGGGGACATTAGAGTGTAAGCTCCTCTGTACAGAGACTGATGTGACTGTGGGGGGGAGGGGACATTAGAGTGTAAGCTCCTCTGTACAGAGACTGATGTGACTGTGGGTGGAGGGGACATTAGAGTGTAAGCTCCTCTGTACAGACTGATGTGACTGTGGGGGGGGGGACATTAGAGTGTAAGCTCCTCTGTACAGAGACTGATGTGACTGTGGGAGGAGGGGACATTAGAGTGTAAGCTCCTCTGTACAGACTGATGTGACTGTGGGGGAGGGGACATTAGAGTGTAAGCTCCTCTGTACAGAGACTGATGTGACTGTGGGAGGAGGGGACATTAGAGTGTAAGCTCCTCTGTACAGAGACTGATGTGACTGTGGGGGGAGGGGACATTAGAGTGTAAGCTCCTCTGTACAGACTGATGTGACTGTGGGGGAGGGGACATTAGAGTGTAAACTCCTCTGTACAGAGACTGATGTGACTGTGGGGGGGGGAGGGGACATTAGAGTGTAAGCTCCTCTGTACAGAGACTGATGTGACTGTGGGGGGGGGGAGGGGACATTAGAGTGTAAGCTCCTCTGTACAGAGACTGATGTGACTGTGGGGGGGGGGAGGGGACATTAGAGTGTAAGCTCCTCTGTACAGAGACTGATGTGACTGTGGGGGAGGGGACATTAGAGTGTAAGCTCCTCTGTACAGAGACTGATGTTACTGTGGGGGGGAGGGGACATTAGAGTGTAAGCTCCTCTGTACAGAGACTGATGTTACTGTGGGGGGGAGGGGACATTAGAGTGTAAGCTCCTCTGTACAGAGACTGATGTGACTGTGGGGGGGAGGGGACATTAGAGTGTAAGCTCCTCTGTACAGAGACTGATGTGACTGTGGGGGGGAGGGGACATTAGAGTGTAAGCTCCTCTGTACAGAGACTGATGTGACTGTGGGGGAGGGGACATTAGAGTGTAAGCTCCTCTGTACAGAGACTGATGTTACTGTGGGGGGGAGGGGACATTAGAGTGTAAGCTCCTCTGTACAGAGACTGATGTTACTGTGGGGGGGAGGGGACATTAGAGTGTAAGCTCCTCTGTACAGAGACTGATGTGACTGTGGGGGAGGGGACATTAGAGTGTAAGCTCCTCTGTACAGAGACTGATGTGACTGTGGGGGGGGAGGGGACATTAGAGTGTAAGCTCCTCTGTACAGAGACTGATGTGACTGTGGGGGGGAGGGGACATTAGAGTGTAAGCTCCTCTGTACAGAGACTGATGTGACTGTGGGGGGGGGGGGGGAGGGGACATTAGAGTGTAAGCTCCTCTGTACAGAGACTGATGTGACTGTGGGGGGAGGGGACATTAGAGTGTAAGCTCCTCTGTACAGAGACTGATGTGACTGTGGGGGGAGGGAACATTAGAGTGTAAGCTCCTCTGTACAGAGACTGATGTGACTGTGGGGGAGGGGACATTAGAGTGTAAGCTCCTCTGTACAGAGACTGATGTGACTGTGGGGGAGGGGATATTAGAGTGTAAGCTCCTCTGTACAGAGACTGATGTGACTGTGGGGGGGAGGGGACATTAGAGTGTAAGCTCCTCTGTACAGAGACTGATGTGACTGTGGGGGGAGGGAACATTAGAGTGTAAGCTCCTCTGTACAGAGACTGATGTGACTGTGGGGGGGAGGGGACATTAGAGTGTAAGCTCCTCTGTACAGAGACTGATGTGACTGTGGGGGGAGGGGACATTAGAGTGTAAGCTCCTCTGTACAGAGACTGATGTGACTGTGGGGGGAGGGGACATTAGAGTGTAAGCTCCTCTGTACAGAGACTGATGTGACTGTGGGGGGAGGGGACATTAGAGTGTAAGCTCCTCTGTACAGAGACTAATGTGACTGTGGGGGAGGGGACATTAGAGTGTAAGCTCCTCTGTACAGAGACTGATGTTACTGTGGGGGGGAGGGGACATTAGAGTGTAAGCTCCTCTGTACAGAGACTGATGTGACTGTGGGGAGGAGGGGACATTAGAGTGTAAGCTCCTCTGTACAGAGACTGATGTGACTGTGGGGGAGGGGACATTAGAGTGTAAGCTCCTCTGTACAGAGACTGATGTGACTGTGGGGGGGAGGGGACATTAGAGTGTAAGCTCCTCTGTACAGAGACTGATGTGACTGTGGGGGGAGGGGACATTAGAGTGTAAGATCCTCTGTACAGAGACTGATGTGACTGTGGGGGAGGGGACATTAGAGTGTAAGCTCCTCTGTACAGACTGATGTGACTGTGGGGGGAGGGGACATTAGAGTGTAAGCTCCTCTGTACAGACTGATGTGACTGTGGGGGGAGGGGACATTAGAGTGTAAGCTCCTCTGTACAGAGACTGATGTGACTGTGGGGGGAGGGGACATTAGAGTGTAAGCTCCTCTGTACAGAGACTGATGTGACTGTGGGGGGAGGGGACATTAGAGTGTAAGCTCCTCTGTACAGAGACTGATGTGACTGTGGGGGGAGGGGACATTAGAGTGTAAGCTCCTCTGTACAGAGACTGATGTGACTGTGGGGGGAAGGGACATTAGAGTGTAAGCTCCTCTGTACAGAGACTGATGTGACTGTGGGGGGAGGGAACATTAGAGTGTAAGCTCCTCTGTACAGAGACTGATGTGACTGTGGGGGAGGGGATATTAGAGTGTAAGCTCCTCTGTACAGAGACTGATGTGACTGTGGGGGGGAGGGGACATTAGAGTGTAAGCTCCTCTGTACAGAGACTGATGTGACTGTGGGGGGAGGGAACATTAGAGTGTAAGCTCCTCTGTACAGAGACTGATGTGACTGTGGGGGAGGGGATATTAGAGTGTAAGCTACTCTGTACAGAGACTGATGTGACTGTGGGGGGAGGGGGACATTAGAGTGTAAGCTCCTCTGTACAGAGACTGATGTGACTGTGGGGGAGGGGATATTAGAGTGTAAGCTACTCTGTACAGAGACTGATGTGACTGTGGGGGGAGGGGGACATTAGAGTGTAAGCTCCTCTGTACAGAGACTGATGTGACTGTGGGGGGGGGGGAGGGGACATTAGAGTGTAAGCTCCTCTGTACAGAGACTGATGTGACTGTGGGGGGGAGGGGACATTAGAGTGTAAGCTCCTCTGTACAGAGACTGATGTGACTGTGGGGGGGGAGGGGACATTAGAGTGTAAGCTCCTCTGTACAGAGACTGATGTGACTGTGGGGGAGGGGACATTAGAGTGTAAGCTCCTCTGTACAGAGACTGATGTGACTGTGGAGGAGGGGACATTAGAGTGTAAGCTCCTCTGTACAGACTGATGTGACTGTGGGGGGGGGGGCATTAGAGTGTAAGCTCCTCTGTACAGAGACTGATGTGACTGTGGGGGGGGGGGGGCATTAGAGTGTAAGCTCCTCTGTACAGAGACTGATGTGACTGTGGGGGGGGAGGGGACATTAGAGTGTAAGCTCCTCTGTACAGAGACTGATGTGACTGTGGGGGGAGGGGACATTAGAGTGTAAGCTCCTCTGTACAGAGACTGATGTGACTGTGGGGGGAGGGGACATTAGAGTGTAAGCTCTTCTGTACAGAGACTGATGTGACTGTGGGGGGAGGGGACATTAGAGTGTAAGCTCCTCTGTACAGAGACTGATGTGATGAGCTCAGTGTACAGCACTATGGTATATGTCGGCTCTATAGAAGGATTAGAGATAAGATGGGAGTCTGTTGTGACTTCTCTGTGATGACATATAAATCTATGTCCTCCCCTCACATTATTGATCACCTATAATCTGTATCATTCATCATTTCCTCCTCACCTCTCCACACAATGCCTTGTCCTCCTGTCTCTTCTCCAAATATTAGAGCACCAACCAGGTTTACCTGAGGCTCCGGCTGGCGGCCATTTTCCGTAGGACCAATCACCATAATACACCAATATGATCTGGCTGCAGACTGGAGCTCCACTCTGTACAGGAAACACGTGTCCTCCACTTCCTCCAGCTCCACTCTGCACAGTCTGCAGCCACGCCCCTCCTGTGTATTATGGTGATATGGTCCTACAGAAAATGGCCGCCAGCCGGAGCCTCAGATAAACCTCCTTAGACCTCTAGTGTTTGGGGTGTGTGAAAAGGAATAGGCATTGTGTGTAGAGGTGAGGAGGGGAGAGGATGGGTGAATTGATGAATAATAGAGATTATAGGTGATCAATAATATAAGAGGATAGAGGGGGTGATATAGATTTATATCTCATCACAGAGGAGTCACAGATGGGGGGACATGACTGCAAGGGGCCCTGTGATGGGGGGGGGGGCTGTGCTGTGATTGCTGGGGACACTGTGATATAAAGGGGACTGCAATCATTACAGTGCAGTCCCTTCTTGGGATTGTGGGACTAGTTTAACCCCCTTCAATACCGGGCACTTAGACACCTTCCCGCCCAGGCGCCAATTTTCAGCTTTCAGCGCTGTCGCAATTTGAATGACAATTGCGCGGTCATGCTACACTGTACCCAAACAAATTTTTTTATAATTTTGTTCCCACAAATAGAGCTTTCTTTTGGTGGTATTTGATCACCTCTGCGGTTTTTATTTTTTGCGCAACAAATAAAAAAAGAAAGAAAATTTCGAAAAAAAAAACAAGTTTTTCTGTGTTTCTGTTAAAATTTTTTGTAAATAAATACGTTTTCTCCTTCAATGACGGGCACTGATGGGCACCGATGAGGTGGAACTGATGAGGGGGCACTGATAGGTGGCACTCATAGGTGACACCGATGGTGGCATTGATTGGTACATATGGGTGGCACTGATGGGTACTTATGGGTGGCACTGATGTGTGGCACTGATAGGTGGGCATTGATGGGCACAGATGGGCAATGACAGGTGGCACTGATAAAACATTACTGGGCAGATCTGGAACATAATGGTGCCAATCAGTGCCCATTTTTCGGCACAGATTGGGCACATGTGGATGGCCATGGGGTACATACCTGGCCATCCACATGTTGCCCGCTTCCCTGGTGGTCCTAGTGGCGATCCCTGGTGGTCCAGTGTGGTGATCTGAGGGGGGGGGGCTGCGCTGATAAACAATCAGCACAGATCCCCCGTCAGGAGAACCGCCGATCGGCTCTCCTCTACTCGTGTCTGTCAGACGCGAGTGAAGAAGAGCCGATTAACGGCTCTTCCTATTGACAGCGTGATCAGCCGTGATTGGACACGGCTGATCACGTGGTAAAGAGCCTCCGCCGGAGGCTCTTTACCAAGATCGGTGTAGCTGACACACCGCTCCAGTCAGGATAACGGAACCACTTCCCGGACGTCAATCCGCTATAGGGCGGGCGGGAAGTGGTTAAAGGGGGAGCTATGATGTAAAAGGGGACTGTGGACACTGATATAAAAAGGGAGGTCATGAGACTTCATGAACACTGCCCAGGAAAAATTGGTTACACCAAAAGCGTTCCCTGGTGCCAAAAAGGTTGGGGAAATGTGTATAGAATCACCTAATCCCCCCTCACAGATTACACCTCTCTTACCCAACACACAAATGGCTGACTGCTTCTCCTCTCCACCCAGATATAGACAGGTCCATAAATATTGGGACATCGACACAATTCTAATCTTTTTGGCTCTATACACCACCACAATGGATTTGAAATGAAACTGACAAGATGTGCTTTAACTGCAGACTTTCAGCTTTAATTTGAGGGTATTTACATCCAAATGACTCCCGATAAACAGTTCACCATGTCAAGAAAAGGGCTTATATAGTGTGATAACGTAAACATTTATTATTAATATAAAAACAAGATTGCACTTACAAAGTTGTTGAAGGTTAAAAGCATAGCAGTAAAAAACTCGAGCCGGCCGGCTCTCCATAGACTTCCCGTTGCTTCCGGGACTGCACGTTGTTGGTGGTGACGTCAGCGCGCCGCTCCTCCCTACGTTGTTTTGTCACAGATGACGTCGTCCATAGGCACGGGCGGCGCGCTGACTCGCCACCTCTTATACACTACATGACAACGGCAACGCCCAGCTCTGAGCTCCAAGCGTCCCTGTCGACCACATCGCCATTTTGGAATAGGGCAATTGCCCTTACATCAGTCACAACTAACACTGTCGCTTCTCGGACATCCTCCTAAGCGGAGGTATTACAAATTATGCACAAAAAATGGTAATAGCACATATTATATCCCAATTTGTGCATTGTAACTGAAAGAATATTGGCAATAATTGTACTGGGGTGAAGTCGTACTTAATTAAAAGGAACATGACTCCAGTGACCTCTAGTGGCCCATCTAAAAATTGATTTATTCTATTGGGCAGTAATACGATAATTGATTATTTTCCAACTATAATTGTGATTCTAAAAATGCATCTAAAAAAAGAAAAATTCTGGTCCATGGAAAAAAATTACGTTCCAATGTCCATATCAAAAAAGAAAACAAAGAAAAATTAATTGTATTATAATAGAATTTTAAAAATTACTAATGGGTTTAAAAATTAGATTTTCCAAAATGTATTTTGAACTACAACAAAGAGGAAGAATCACCGACTAAAATAGAGGAGAAGATTTTCTACCCCCCAAAGTCGGTCATCTGACGGAAGCATATACATTCCCGTCAGTCCCTGCCATTAATTTCTCTTATCTACTTTCACCTCTATATTTGATAAACGGATGTTCTCAGCTTCGAAGCAGGAGTCATCCGGGAGCTCAGACCTAGTTCACATTCATACAATTATCCATTATCTATAAAGGCATTGACGTCCGTGTCAATATTGAGGCCATACGAGGTGTAACAGCGTACCCTATGAATCCAAGCTATCTCCAACCTAGATAACTCTCTAACTAAAGAGCCCCCCCTCCAATGCGCACTATATTTGTTAATCGCCAGAAAAAGTGTGTCAGCTGGATTACGATTATGGAACATATCATAATGTTTCGAGACGGACCTGCATCGATCGCTTGGTCCTGCCAATGTTTTGGAGCCCACATGGGCATTGGAGCAAGTAGACGACCCCTGTAGAACTACAGGTAACGAATGGTTCTATTTTGTGTTCCCTAGTGGTACTTGTTTAAATAAAAGACTCCGTTTTCCTTTTTTTACTTTTGTTCAACGTACAGACTTGACACCTATGACATTGGTGATACCCTGAAATGTTCTGGAAAAAGGACAATCTTTTTATAGGTGGATCCACAACATTAGGAGCAATCCTGTCCCTAAGTGAGGGGACCCCTTTAAAAATTACCTGTGGGTTAGCTGGCAGGAAGGTGTTAATAATCCTGTCGTTACCCAACAAATGCCAATGTTTACGAATAATTTTCTTGATCAAAAAATGTTGTGTCGAATATGTGGTAATAAAAGGCAAGATGGGTCCCTCTTTCTTTTCTTTCGGTCTTACATCTAATAAGATTGATCTATCTAGTTTTGCAACTTCCTCTATAGTGACCTCCAGGGGGTCCAAATCATAGCCTTTTTCAAGCAATCTGTTTTTCAAAGTTTCAGCTTGGAATTTAAAAATCCTCCATTTTGGAACAATTACGTCTCATCCTGATGAATTGACTCTTTGGTATTGACTTCAGCCAAGAGTTGTTATGACAGCTGTCCAAAGGTATAAAAGCATTACGATCAGTTTGCTTGAAGTACGTAATTGTCTTAAAACCACCATCACCTTTTATTATAGTGAGGTCCAAGAAATTAATTCTTTCCTGGTTTGCTTCATGAACAAACCTGATCTCTCTGTCATTCGCATTGATAGAGGAAAAGAATTAATCAAGTTCAGAGATGGTTCCATCCCATAGGAGGAGGACGTCATCAAAGTACCGCGCCCAAAAGGTAAGATGTGGGCTACGGTCACTATAAATGACGTCCTCCTCCCACTTAGCCATGAAGAGGTTGGCCAGGCTTGGGACGTACTTTGCTCCCATTGCCACACCACGTTGTTGTCTATAATAATTATGATCAAACCAGAAATTTCAGCTTTAATTTGAGGGTATTTACATCCAAATCAGGTGAATGGTGTAGGAATTACAACAGTTTGTATATATGCCTCCCACTTTTTAAGGGACCAAAAGTAATGGGAAAATTGGCTGCTCAGTTGTTCCATGGCCAGGTGTGTGTTATTCCCTCATTATCCCATTTACAAGGAGCAGGTAAAAGGTCCAGAGTACATTTTAAATGTGCTATTTGCATTTGGAATCTGTTGCTGTCAACTCTTAATATGAGATCCAAAGAGCTGTCACTATCAGTGAAGCAAGCCATCATTAGGCTGAAAAAACAAAACAAACCCATCAGAGAGATAGCAAAAACATTAGGTGTGGCCAAATCAACTGTTTGGAACATCCTTAAAAAGAAAGAACGCACCGGTGAGCTCATCAACACCAAAAGACTCAGAAGACCACGGAAAACAACTGTGGTGGATGACCGAAGAATTCTTTCCCTGGTGAAGAAAACACCCTTCACAACAGTTGGCCAGATCAAGAACACTCTCCAGGAGGTAGGTGTATGTGTGTCAAAGTCAACAATCAAGAGAAGACTTCACCAGAGTGAATACAGAGGGTTCACCACAAGATGTAAACCATTGGTGAGCCTCAAAAACAGGAAGGTCAGATTAGAGTTTGCCAAACAACATCTAAAAAAGCCTTCACAGTTCTGGAACAACATCCTATGGACAGATGAGACCAAGATCAACTTGTACCAGAGTGAAGAGAAGAGTATGGAGAAGGAAAGGAACTGCTCATGATCCAAAGCATACCACCTCATCAGTGAAGCATGGTGGTGGTAGTGTCATGGCGTGGGCATGTATGGCTGCCAGTGGAACTGGTTCTCTTGTATTTATTGATGATGTGACTGCTGACAAAAGCAGCAGGATGAATTCTGAAGTGATTCGGGCAATATTATCTGCTCATATTCAGCAAAATGCTTCAGAACTCATTGGACGGCGCTTCACAGTGCAGATGAACAATGACCCGAAGCATACTGCGAAAGCAACCAAAGAGTTTTTTAAGGGAAAGAAGTGGAATGTTATGCAATGGCCAAGTCAATCACCTGACCTGAATCCGATTGAACATGCATTTCACTTGCTGAAGACAAAAGTGAAGGGAAAATGCCCCAAGAACAAGCAGGGACTGAAGACAGTTGTAGTAGAGGCCTGGCAGAGCATCACCAGGGATGAAACCCAGCGTCTGGTGATGTCTTTGCGTTCCAGACTTCAGGCTGCAATTGACTGCAAAGGATTTGCAACCAAGTATTAAAAAGTGAAAGTTTGATGGATGATTGTTAATCTGTCCCATTACTTTTGGCCCCTTAAAGAGTGGGAGGCACATATATAAACTGTTGTAAATCCTACACCGTTCACCTGATTTGGATGTAAATACCCTCAAATTAAAGCTGAAAGTCTGCAGTTAAAGCACATCTTGTTAATTTCAAAATCCATTGTGGTGGTGTATAGAGCCAAAAAGATTAGAATTGTGTTGATTTCCCAATATTTATGAACCTGACTGTATAGTCAGCATTCACCCCTCCCACCAACCACATGACCAATAACAATCAATGGACATTATCCCTTCCTATTCATTATTTGCATTACCTCTCACAACCAAACAATGGCCCTTTGGCCCATGGTCAGCCTTTCTTCTGCAATCACTTGGCATCTCTTTCTTTAGCTATTCACATTAAGCTACATATGACGCCTCCCTTTCATAGATTAACCCTTTCATGTCATTCTCTCTCTCTTGGATGATTTATAAAATCTTGATGTAAGAAAACTGACCCCCCCTCCTCTTTTGGATGGAGGAGCTCATCTGAAGAAGAAACATGGAAACTGGTTCCTACAGACAACTCCTCACTTTTCCTCCAATGACAGAACTATCTTGTGCTAGTGATCTGATCCCAGAGAGGAAAGGATCTCATCAATATCAACCAAACCAACACCTTCTGCAACCATGCCAACACCTTCTGTCCATGGCTTAAAGGGTCCAACAATGATGGAAATAGGTTTTCCTCCCAATTACTACTGAGCCTTGGAATGGTTTCCAGAATGTAAAACAGACCATTTTTTACAAACCAATTTACTTCATATCACTCATCTTATATTTTTAAACCTTCCTTTTATTTACAGTCTTTATTTGTTTCTTGGAATTGTCAGATGTGTACCAGACAAAAAAAACAAAAAATCTTTCTTTCTCCAACATCCAGCACCTATAAACCTCTATAACAGGCTGACAGCCACTGCGGCTGGATGGTTCTATATCAGTGATGGAGAACCTTGGCACCCCAGATGTTTTGGAACTACATTTCCCATGATGCCCAACTACACTGCAGAGTGCATGAGCATCATGGGAAATGCAGTTCCAAAACATCTGGGGTGCCAAGGTTTGCATCACTGTTCTATATGGTTACATAGTAGGTGAGGTTGAAAAAAGACACAAGTCCATCAAGTCCAACCTATGGTAGACCAAGCAGTACTATTGTTTGAGGAAGTGCCCAGGGATGAACACAGGCGGCTTCCAGGTATTCTTCCTTGAACACATACTGACCTAAAGGTTAGTACCGCTGGGTACACCATCCAGACACAGCAGCTTTCAGCCTCTCGTAGAGTTTTACAGTCTGCTGGCAGTGGGGTTGGACGTTGTGTCTGGGACTTCCACCCTCCAGTGTACAGGAGACTTCACACCTTAGGAGCGTTGCCAAAATTGCTGTGACCATCATGGGTGACTGTATTCATTAATGAAATTCAGGGTAAGGGTTACATTTTTATTCTTAGTGCTGTTAAGCTCTCCGCCATGTGTGTTTTGTATCCATTTTTAATATTTTAATACAATTCTTTCACACTAGACTGGTCCTCCAACATCACAGAGATCCAGGTCATTTAATTCTTATTGCCCCTTAAGCCAAGTTCCATGCCTAGGAGAGGATCCATTGACTGAATATATTTAGACTCCTTTCACTCTAGGGGTGATGATTACCACCCCCCTGGAAAAGGAAAATGCGCAGCCCTTCACCATCATACTGAATTCCACACTTTCATCAGATTCTTGCTTGGATAATGTCAGATCTTAGATTGGAGCTTCTATGCAGGTGGAGCCTCATACTATGCCACCATTCATTCACAGGAATCTGGTAAAGGGGTAATTCACCTTCACAGAAAAGACATAAAAGGCGATGGTTTGTTCTCAATGGAGCACGAGTCCAGTGATGTCACTATTAGGGATGAGCCGAACACCCCCTGGTTCGGTTCGCACCACCAGAACATGCGAACAGGCAAAATTTGTTCGAACACCGTTAAAGTCTATGGGACACGAACATAAATAATCAAAAGTGCTAATTTTAAAGGCTTATATGCAAATTATTGTCATAAAAAGTGTTTGGGGACCTGGGTCCTGCCCCAGGGGACATGTATCAATGCAAAAAAAAAGTCTTAAAAACTGCAGTTTTTTCGGGAGCAGTGATTTTAATAATGCGTAAAGTGAAACAATAAAAGTGCAATATTCCTTTAAATTTTGTACCTGGGGGGTGTCTATAGTATGCCTGTAAAGGGGCGCATGTTTCCCGTGTTTAGAACAGTCTGACAGCAAAATGACATTTCAAAGGAAAAAAAGTCATTTAAAACTACTCGCGGCTATTAATGAATTGCCGGTCCAACAATACACATAGAAGTTCATTGATAAAAAACGGCATGGGAATTCCCCACAGGGTCCCCACTGCGTCAGAGGGGGGCGGGGCACTGGGTGGCCCCGCACTCCGTTATTTAAGAACCGACAGAAGACGAGAAGCATCACACAGCGGGAGCCTCCCATCATGGATGCGGAGCGGCCCGAGAACGAAGAAGGGAAGAAGACGCCGTGGAGGAAGATGCCGGACGAGAACACCGGAGCAAGAAGCAGAGGATCGGAGGAAGAAGAAGATGGAGGAAGAAGCCGAAGGAAGAAAGAAGATGGAAAAGAAGAAGGCTTTAAATAAAGGAATTGTCAAAAACTGTCTCTTGTAATTTTTAACATTTTTGACACTTTTTTTGTGAAATGGTAGGGGTACAACCCTTACCATTTCACACAGGGGGGGGCCGGGATCTGGGGGTCCCCTTGTTAAAGGGGATTTCCAGATTCCGATAAGTCCCCCGCCTGCAGACCCCCACAACCACCGGGCAAGGGTTGTGGGAATCAGGCCCTTGTCCCCATCAACATGGGGACAAGGTGCTTTGGGGGGCTACCCCAAAGCACCCTCCCAATGTTGAGGGCATGTGGCCTGGTACGGTTCAGGAGGGGGGGCACTCTCTCGTCCCCCCCTCTTTTCCTGCGGCCTGCCAGGTTGTGTGCTCGGATAAGGGTCTGGTATGGATTTTTGGGGGGACCCCACGCCATTTTTTAAAAAAATTCTGGCGTGGGGTTCGCCTTAAAATCCATACCAGACCTTAAGGGTCTGGTATGGAATTTAGAGGGACCCCCATGCCATTTGTTTTTTTAATTTTGGTTCGGGGTTCCCCTGTGGGGATTTCCCATGCCGTTTTTATCAATGAACTTTTATGTGTATTGTCGGACCGGCAATTCACTAATAGCCGCGAGTAGTTTTAAATGACCTTTTTTCCTTTGAAATGTCATTTTGCTGTCAGATTGTTCTAAACACAGGAAACATGCGCCCCTTTACAGGCATACTATAGACACCCCCCAGGTACGAAATTTAAAGGAATATTACACTTTTATTGTTTCACTTTAAGCATTATTAAAATCACTGCTCCCGAAAAAACGGCCATTTTTAAAACTTTTTTTGCATTGATACACGTCCCCTGGGGCAGGACCCAGATCCCCAAACACTTTTTATGACAATACCATGAATATAAGCCTTTAAAATTAGCACTTTTGATTTCTCCCATAGACTTTTAAAGGGTGTTCCGCGGCTTTCGAATTTGCCGGGAACACCCCAAATTGTTTGCTGTTCGGCGAACTGGCGAACAGCCGATGTTCGAGTTGAACACGAGTTCGACTCGAACTTGAAGCTCATCCCTAGTCACTATACTTGTCATCCATTAAAGCGTAAGAAGAGCCGGTAAGACTGTAATCCTTGATGTGTCGTTTATTGGTACATCAGAGTGATAATAAAACTAATGTTGACGCGTTTCGGCAATAGCCTTAGCTACGACTAAGGCTATTGCCGAAACACGTCAGATGGTTTTATTGTCACTCTGATGTACCAATAAATGACACTTCAAGGATTACAGTCTTGCCGGCTCTTCTTACTATTGTTGCATTGGAGTGTGTTGGGATACATCGAGTCTCGGCACCTGTGAGTGGACCTGGTGTATGGATTGGTTTGTCCCTGCAGAGAGCGTTGTTACCTTTTTCTTTTCCAAAGAAAACATTCCCCTCCTGGTGATCTATATACATTGCAAGAATTATAACATCCTTTGTTGCAGATTCCTACCTTTTTGTTATTCTAAAGAAATCCCTCTGTGTTTGTTCTGAGTGGGTCTAATGGGAGGGGTTTCATAATTAACTGTCAGGTGTGCAGCTGCAGAGCACCAATGAGGAAATCTGCTGGGTCTGCATCCCTTTCGACAAGTTCCTATTGGAAATATCTCACCAGAAATGACATTTTGGTTGCAGGGGATGCCTAAAATCTGACTTGTATCTTAGGCAGACTTCTGGGAAAATTGGTGAGCCAATCACACAAGCAGGAAATTATGTTTCTGGGGAGTGGTCAGTAAACACTCTGTGTATAGAACACCTCCAGGTGGCCATATTGCATTTATAGAAAATTACATCGGCTGCAGATTGAAAAGGAAAGGTCATTTTTAATAACATTCAATTACAATATGTCTTGTATCGTAATTGTACATTTATTTTATATTTTTTATATTATATTTTTTCTTTATTTGCTATTTTTCCCCCTCACCTTCCAGGGCAGCTACTTGAGATGATTGGCTCTGCCCTCTACAGCATACACAAATCAGATACCATTTAAAAGGCCCCTCCCTTTCCTCTGACCCTCAGTTGTTTTTTTGTTTCCAGACCCTCCAGGAGGACCGACACATTTTTTTGTTTTCTTAGGTCTGGTAACTGTGGTTGGTGGACCCCCCTTCTCTGGTTTCATCCAGGACTAGTTGTGGCCAAATCCTGGGTGATAGTCTGTACTTTTACCAGAAGGGTTCCCTACTTCTGGGGTTACTTGCCTACCTGGTGATGTGAGTGGTGGCAACTCCCTTCCATCTTTTCCCCCAGCTCTACTGTGTGGAACAGTGTCCTCCTCGTGCTTCATTGTGGTGTACCAAGATGGCGTCGGAGGACTTCCGGTGACGCGGCAAGATGGCGCCAGAACCAGAAGTCACATGACGCACTTCCGGACGCTGTTTTTTTTTTTCTCATTAAGGAAGCATGGCGTGGATACACTGAGGACATGCTGCACGGGGAATAGTCTGCTAAACACCGGTCAAGTGCATTTTACGGTAAAGCAGCAGTCTACTCTACGGCCAATCCCCACTTGCTTCATGGAGCTTGAGGAGAGGTCTGAGGATGGAGCGTCCGCTCGTATTGAACCAGCGGCAGCATCCGGGTCCCATACTGCCCCCAAGGCCAAACCGGTGAAGAAGAAATGTGGGAACTATAGGGCCAGGCTTTCTGATAGTTTTAAAAAACTATTTTGTGAGGATGCAGGGTTTACAAGAAGGATGGCGCTCCCTCCTGTACTGCTGGGGGGCGCTCATCCCAATGGCTGATCCATCCGAGAGAAAAGGACAGGACTGAGGTGGTTTTAAAGATAGAAAGATTTGTGGAAAGATTCATTTACAGGTACCAGGGTAATATACATGGATATTTATTAAATCAAATTACTTTAAATTGATGGGTTATTGCTCTGCATGGAGTGTTCTTAAAAGGGGAAAATCACCTTAAAGTGGTTGTAAACCCTTACAGACCACTTTGACCTACAGGTAAGCCTAGATTAAGGCTTACCTGTAGGGGCAAGAAATTTCTCCTAAACCTACATGGTTTAAGAGATATTTGCAAAAAGACAGGCACCGCTGTCTACATGCAGGCGCACCGAGCATGCCGATATGCCGTTAGTGGCGGCTCCCGTGCGCATGCGCGGGAGTGACGTCATCGCGGCTCCGGCCAATCACAGCGCCGGAGCCACGATACCCGGAAGGAAGATGGACGCTCCGTAGCAGAGGGGACAGCGATGCCATCGCAGGCTCCTGTGTCAGGTAAGTGACACATAATGGGCTAGTATGCGATGCATAGTTGCCCATTATGCTTTACCTTTGCAGGGAAACAAAGAGGAAGTAAAACCCATCAGGGTTTACTTCCCCTTTAACCACTTGCCGACTGCCCGCCGTCGTTGTACGTCCGCTGTTTGAAGGGGCGTACCGTTGTTATGGCAGCCATGACCCCGGCATCCTCTTCAACGGTGGGCGGTCGGCTTTTATATAAAAGTGGTCTCAGTGGCAGATTCGCTATCGGGCCCTCCCACCGCGATCCGGTTGTCTCAGCCGCTTACCGGAGCCGTTGGTAGCGGCGGAGACGATTGGGTCCTCTCCCCTCTCAGGCTGGATACTGAGTGAGGGAAAGATGGGCCCCCCCCCCCCACTCATCTCCACACCATCGGATGGAGGAAGCGACGTCAAACGTCACTTCCCCCCAATTGTCTTAAAGGGGAAGAAAATTGTTTTTGGACATTTGAGCGGACTTTACCGGTACCAGAAAGGAACACTATAATTTTACAAAAAATAATTATTTATTTAATGTTACAAAATTGATAAAAATATATGCGGAATAAAACAAGAGAAAATAGAGCTCTCATTGGTATAACCGCAGATGTATATGAAAAATGTAGATTCCCTGTTAGGTCCTGAAGAAGCGATAGTGAAACGTTGACCTTTTTTGTAACAGGGAATCTACATTTTTCATATACATCTGCGGTTATACCAATGAGAGCTCTATTTTCTCTTGTTTTATTCCGCATATATTTTTATCAATTTTGTAACATTAAATAATTATTTTTTGTAAAATTATAGTGTTCCTTTCTGGTACCGGTAAAGTCCGCTCAAATGTCCAAAAACAATTTTCAAGCAGTTTTCATTGGATGTGGTACCCCCTTAGCTATTTCTTAATAAACATGTCTTAAAGAGAAAAAAAAAAAAAAAAAAAAGGTATTCTTTTTTTTTTATTGCATTTTAGATTTTAGTGTAAATGTGAGATCTGAGGTCTTTTTGACCCAAAATCTTACATTAAAGAGGACCTGTCATGCTTTTTTCTATTCCAAGGGATGTTTACATTCCTTGTAATAGAAATAAAAGTAACGCAAAATTTTTATTTTTTTAAAAAGACAGTGTAAAAAATAAAAATTGAAAAAAATAAATGAATGGAAATGGTGTTCAAACCACATATGTGAGGTATTGCTGTGATCGTTAGAGAGCAATAATTCTAGCCCTAGACCTCCTCTGTAACTCAAAACTGGTAACCTGTAGACATTTTTAAAGGTCACCTATGGAGATTTTTAACCACTTCCCGACCGCCGCACGCCGATGTACGTCCTAAGTTTGAACGGGGATATCGTTGTTATGGCAGCAGCTAGCTGCCATAACCCCGGTATCCCCGTTTTCGTGCGGCGGCCGGCTTTCAGATAAAAGTGGTCCCTGCGGCGGATTAGCCGCGAGATCACTTTTATCGGTGGCGGGAGAGGCCCCCCCCCCTCCCGCCGCGATCCGGTGCCCTCCGCCGCTTACCGGAGCCGTCGGTAGCGGCGGAGGCGATCGCGTCCTGCTCTCTGGTGTGCCTGGAGATGAGTGAGGCTAAGATGGCGCTCACTTGTCTCCATGACACTGCTGGGCGGAAGCGACGTCAAAACGTCACTTTCGTCCACGCCTCTTAAAGGCATATTTTTTCAAATGTCATTTTTCTAAATGACTTTTTTTTTTTTTTAATGCATTTTAGTGTAAATATGAGATCTGAGGTCTTTTTGACCCCAGATCTCATATTTAAGAGGTCCTGCCATGCTTTTTTCTATTACAAGGGATGTTTACATTCCTTGTAATAGGAATAAAAGTGACACAATTTTTTTTTTTTTTTTTAAACAGTGTAAAAATAAATAAAAGATTGTAAAATAAATAATAAAAATAAAAAAAAAAATTTTTAAAACCCCCCTGTCCCGACGAGCTCGCGCGCAGAAGCGAACGCATACGCGAGTAGCGCCCGCATATGAAAACGGTGGTCAAACCACACATGTGAGGTATCACAGCGATCGGTAGAGCGAGAGCAATAATTCTAGCTCTAGACCTTCTCTGTAGCGCAAAATATGCAACCTGTAGAATTTTTTAAACGTCGCCTATGGAGATTTTTGAGGGTAAAAGTTTGACGCCATTCCACGAGCGGAGCGCAATTTTCAAGCATGACATGTTGGGTATCAATTTACTTGGCGTAACATTATATTTCACAATATAAAAAAAAATTGGGCTAACTTTACTGTTGTCTTATTTTTTTATTCAAAAAAGTGAATTTTTTCCAAAAAAAGTGCGCTTTTAAGACCGCTGCGCACATACGGTGCAAAAAAAAGTATTGCAATGACCGCCGTTGTATTTTCTAGGGTGTTAGAAGAAAAACCATATATAATGTTTGGGGGTTCTAAGTAATTTTCTAGCAGAAAAACCTGTTTTAAACATGTAAACACCTAAAATCCAAAACGAGGCTGGTCTTAAAGTGGTTAAGGGTCAAAGTTTGTTGTCATTCCACGAGCGGGCGCAATTTTGAAGCGTGACATGTTGGGTGTCAATTTGGGTATACAAAAACAACTGGGCTAACTTTGCTATTGTCTTCTTTTTTTAATTTAAAAAAAAAGTGTATTTTTCTCCAGAAAAGACTTTCGCTTGCGCGACCGCTGCGCAAATACGGTGTGACAAAAAGTACTGCAACAACGCCATTTTATTTAAGGTGTGCAGTGTAATACAGCATGCCCAGGGGCATGCTGGATTATTTGTATCCCGAATATACAGCGATGGGCTTGTGGATTGTATGGAGCCATCAGCAATGATGATATTAGACCCAGGATTTAATTGGTACATCCGGTGTTGGTCCTCTTCCTCCTTATGGCCGCTCCCATAATCAGGAACACTGTTTACATGCCCCTGCCGAGATATCTAGCTATATCTAATATACTTTCTAACTTCTGATTGAATTTTCTTACCCTACCGTGACTTGCATGATTATACATTTCAATACAAGATAGAGACATATTTCCTTCTATTTCCTCCTGAGGAAGCCTAACGGTGAAACGCGTAGACATACAAGGGCTCACTGCACAATAATCATAGATGCATGTATGTTACAACTGCCATTCTTACTTTTTTAGATATTTCCAATTTTCAATAAATTTATATTTTTTATACTGCTATATTTTCTCCACTGTTTCTTAGCCTTAAAAGTCCGCCTCCCTGGTAATACGCAGTATTACCTTATTCTGTATCCTGACGCCATTTAATTCTCTAGGGTATTAAAACAAATATATATGTATAATGTTTGGGGGTTCTAAGTAAATTTCTAGTAAAACAAACCCCAAAAAAATGATTTTACCTTGAAAAAAAAAAAAAAAAGTGTCAAAATGAGGCTCGGTCCTGACATGGAAATTTATAGATAGGCAACTCCTATCCTCATATTGATTAGTGGTTCCAAATTAATAGTAACTACTGCAGTAGGGAACAGACACAAAAGATACGCTCAGCATCTTTCCAAATAACTGTTCTGCTTTATTATGACACAATTGAAGTTTTTTATACACATGATTACGTAGGTATCACATTAATATTACAATTGTACATTTATGGTAACAAGGGGCGTAACATAGGCAGGTTATTCTAATCAGGACTCGAAAGAATGTAAGCATGTAATGAAAACATTATTAGTGCTATCTATCTATAAAATGAAATCATTATATATGATTTACTCCATAGAATAAACAAAACAATGTAATTTAGTGAAAAAATATTTCTTCAAATTATTAAAGATTAGAATAATGATCCATCATTGTTAGCATGCTGATCCTTCATCTATAATGTGTGCACATCGATCATTATAAAGACCCATCCTAGAATAAATTCAGGTTGAGTTTAGAATAGAAATGATTTTATCTACAAAAAAGGGGCTCTTTGGTTCTGTGTGGAGCATTAAAGTGGATCATGTAAACCCTTCCATATACCCAGTGAAGTGACATGGCATCAGGTGATACACAGAGATGAAACAAATCCTCCTACATAAGTTCTACCTGTGTATCTGCAACCATCTCTCCTCTATATCTGTTCAAAGTTCAGACTTTATACAGCTTGTGTGAGCGTTCAGAAAGCTCGGGACAGAGAACTGAAGTTATACTCTGCAGAGTTCAGTAAGGGACACCCCCCCCACACACACACACACACACACACACAGCATACAGGAACAGAGCTGAGGCTGTCAACCACATATTGTATGCTGGAGCTCCCTCCCCATCACCTTTTTTTCTTGGTATCAGAAGAACCTGTCAGAAGTGATTCAAACAGCAGAGGAAGGAGGCAGCAGACAGAAATGACACTTAGACATGAAATATGAACAAAGCATATCCCTCTATAGCGTGTACTTGTCTCAATCCAGAGCACCGAGGTTTACAGCCACTTTAAAGTAGAACTGAGGGGTTATATAGAAAAGAGGGTGAGCAGGCCGGGTATTATCACAGAAGAGACACGCAATGACTATTCTATGATAGAATCCACTTACCGGCTTGCTCCCAGTCTTCTGTGACATGTAATATGAGCTGTGCATGCGCGTCTCAGCTCACATCACCATCACAGGTCCCTGTGTGCCGGGATGAGAAACCCCGGTATATGCGGCAGAGAGTTACATCATCCCAGGACAGACAACGGGGAGGACAGAAGACCGGCACCCCGGGGGAGAAGATGGTGGAGGAGGGGAGGGATCCTGAATTTTAGAAAAAAGAGGCAAGTTAATTTCTACTTTAATTATACAAAAATCATCCTCTATAAAATTAACCACATCCTGACGGCGGCTCCTTTAAGAGCCATAGCAGGCGAGCGCTGCAAGACGGGGGTGGACCCAATGCGCGTGGCCGGCGGACGTAATCGCCGCCGGCCACCCGCTTTCACGAGAGCCAGAACGGGGATTTGTGTGTGTAAACACATAAATCCCTGTTCTGTCAGAGGAGAGGAGACAGATAGTTTGTTCCTACTAAGTAGGAACAACGATCTGTCTCCTCCCCTAGTCAGTCCAATCCCCTCACAATTAGAACACACACTGAGGGAACATAGTTAACCCCTTGATTGCCCCCCTAGTGTTAACCCCTTCCCTGCCAGTGACATTTACACAGTAATCGGTGCATTTTTATAGCTTTGATAGCTGTGTGGATATCACCGGTCCCAAAAAAAAAAAAGTGTCAAAAGTGTTGGATCTGTCCGCTGCAATGTCGCATTCCCACTAAAAATCGCAGATCGCCACCATTACCAGTAAAGAAAAAAAAAAAAAAAAAAAAGCTATAAATCTACCCCCTATTTTGTAGACGCTATAACATTTGCACAAACTAATCGATATACGCTTATTGCGATTTTTTTTTTTACCAAAAATATGTAGAAGAATAAATATCGGCCTAAACTGATGAAGAAATTCGTTTTTTTACATTTTTTGGGGGATATTTATTATAGCAAATAGTAAAAAATATTGTGTTCTTTTCAAAATTGTCACTCTTTTTTTGTTTATAGCGCAAAAAAAAAAAAAACTGCAGAGGTGATCAAATAAGAAAAGCTAAGAAAGCTCTATTTTCTGTGGGGAAAAAAACGACGTCAATTTTGTTTGGGTGCAGCGCCGCACGACAGCGCAATTGGGTAGGGTAAAACCTTCCGGGTCTGAAGTGGTTAACCTGCCCATACATGGATTACATTTTATCAATACAGTTATACATTTTTTAAATTAAATAAACAGTTCATTTCATGGGTGTCCCTGGTGTCACACACCCGCCTGACGTCCTTTCATTCAAAAATGTAAGAAGGTGGTCCTTATATAGTCAAGCAGCCCCAGCATCCAATCAGATTGAGTGAGTGAAGCCTAAAAGAACACTGCGCAAATACAGTGTGACATAAAATATTGCAACAACCGCCATTTTATTCTCTAGGATCTATGCTAAAAATATATCTTTATATATAAAATGTTTTGGGGTTCCTAGTAATTTTCTATAAAAAAATATACTGATTTTAATGTCAGAAAAAGGGTTGTCTTTAAGTGGTTAAACTGACTTCATTTACAGACCGAAGTTCATTCATTTGATGCAAGAACTAAATGTTTACAGTGAATCCATAACAAATACAAGCCGGCAACTTGACAGCTTCTCCATAGAATTGTTTGTATTATAGCATTATAGCAGTAACATCATCCAAAATACTGACGCGTTTCGGCCTAAGCCTTCATCAAAAGCTTTTGATAAAGGCTTAGGCCGAAACGCGTCAACATTTTGGATAATGTTACTGCTATAATGCTACCATAAAATTTTCTATGGAGAAGCTGTCAAGTTGCCGGCTTGTATTTGTTATGGATTCACTGTGAACTCAATTAGCCAGAGCACCGACCACTCTTCACACTAACGGCATCATACAGCGGTAGAGCTTGGGTGAGTTTTCCCTTGCTAAATGTTTACAATTTTTTTCTTTATTAGATGTTGAGATAAACTTGGCAGGCTGCCTGGATTTTCTTTTGTCAGCTGTCAGAAGTGATCAGAGAACTTTCTGCACTTGTTACATAGAATCGGGAAGTGCTGTTTTAGGATCGGGAGGGTTCTTGTTCACTGCTTCCTCCTATTGGCTGAGTATTGCACCAATCAGATTCTCCACCCTGTGATGTCACCAGTCTCTAGGCAGATTTTTCACGTTTGATTCCCCCCCAGTTATCTTTATACAACCTCTCCCTACACGTAACCCAACCTGGAGGGGCTCGGTGAAGGTGGTGGTGAAGGTGTGGAGGTGTCGGATTGGGTCACACAATTCAAAAAAGGAGATCCGCCCGGCCTCATAATCCAGATCCATACTGACTCTGTTACTGGAGACCTCGCCGAGTGATTGGATCTCCTTCCAGTCATGTCTCACTGAGTACCAATTATCCTCCCACCTCCCCAAACCCCAGGACTTCTTATTATATCCAATCCGTGACTGCTCTCCTCTTCTGTCTATACTGGGGTAACACATCCCGACTCTCCACAGATCTGACCCCCCGACATCCACTTCCCAGTAATGTCTCCCTGAGAACCTCTGACTGCTCATCACCTGAGGATACTCAAATCTCTCTGGTGTTTCTGGGCGATTCTGATGTAATGAGAAGGATGCAGTTTTCCTGTCATCTGATATATGTAGATGATTACCAGCTGTCCTCACATCCAGTAATATGTCTGTAACCTCCGACACCCACAATGTTTGCTGTAATATATCAGATAAACCTGTGTGTAATGTGTGTGAGATCCCCGCCACATCCAGATCCCCTCCATCATGGAGGAGTTTATCATGTCTCTCTCTGTCCTCATCATCTCCATCCTCAGTATCACACAAGTCACCTGTGTCTGATTCCTGTAGGAGAATCAGTGGATCCGTCATGTTACACAGCTCCTCAATGTCCCCCATCTTCCTGGATAGCTCCTCCTTCTTTATTTCCAGCTGTTGGATCATATCAGACAGTAATAGAGAGACCCGCTCTGCCTGCCCAGAGATTTCACTTTGGACTCTCTTCTCCAGGTCTTCTAGACGTCTTCTGAGGTCTCTGAACAGGACAGTGACTCTCTCTGTTTCATCATCTGCTTTTCCTTGTACTTTCCTCCTGTGTTCCTGCAGACTCTGGACTCTTTTCTCCGTCTCCTCTCTCTCTGTCATCAGTTTCTGCAGAACTTTCCTCAGTTTCTTCTTTTTCATCTCAGAGGCCTCATCCAGAGTCTCCACCTGGTGCCCCCGATGTTCTCCTGCCAAACTGCAAGACACACAGATACAGATGGAGTCCTCAGTGCAGTAATACTCCAGGATCTTCTTATGGACGGAGCATTTCCTGTTCTCCAGGGAAGTGGTGAGGTCACATAAGACGTGTTCTGGTGACTTGCTGTGGACTCTCAGGTGATTGTCACATAGAGAAGCTTCACACATCAGACATAATATCACAGCCGGTACAGGAGTGTGAATACATTGAGTACAGAAGACCCCGGACTTCTCTGGATCTGGTCGAGCAGACAGGAGATTCTCAACTATGTTACGCAGTGTTATGTTCCTGTGCAGTGCAGGCCGCTCCTGGAACTCTTCTCTACATTCAGGACAGGAATAACCTCCAGACCCCTCCTGTGTATCCAACACACGACCAATACAGTCCCGGCAGAAGTTGTGTCCACATTTCAGGTTTACAGGATCTGTATAAATGTTCAGACAGATGGAACATTCCAGCTCCTTCTTCAGATCAGCAGACGCCATTCCTAAAAAAACAGAAGAGAGAAAAGAAAGTGAAATTCTCTACGTATTAAAGTTGAGCTCCAGGAATTCAGCCACTTTGTAAATCTTACTATTATAATTATTTAAGGTACTTCTATAGCGCCGTCAATTTACGCAGCGCTTTACATTTACATTGTACCTTCACATCGGTCCCTACCCTCAAGGAGCTTACAATCTAAGGTCCCTAACTCACATTCAGTTACCAGGGCCAATTAAGACAGAAGCCAATTAACCTACCCGCATGTCTTTGGCGTGTGGGAGGAAACCCACGCAGGAACAGGGAGAACATGCAAAATCCAGGCAGGTAGTGTCATGGTTGGGATTCGAACCAGCGACCCTTCTTACTGCTAGGCGAAAGTGCTACCCACAACACCACTGGGCCGCCTATGGTTTAAGTCCAATGAGGTGCGTGCAACCTTTTCGACTAATCTCTGTTATTTACAACAGAGATGATTGTTTTTTTTTTTTTGTTTTTTTAACACCAAACATATGGCAGTCACTACACTCCCAGTATTCTAACAGGAGAGAGGTTGTAATCTCATATAACAGGGGTGTCCAAACGTTTTTTCAAAGAGGACCCGATTTGATAAAGTGAACATGTGTGAGGGCCGACCATTTTGCCTGACATTCTTTGAACCATTAAAATTTGGTCCAAGTGTGTTTGGATATACCGTATTTAGAGGTGTATAACACACACCTTCACTTTAAGAGGGAAGTTTCAGGAAAAAACTTAAATTTTAAATAAATAACTGTGAAGCAAAATAAGGGTCAGTATCCATCAATGCAGCCCCGCCGTTGCCATCAATGCAGCCCCGCCGTTGCCATCAATGCAGCCCCGCCGTTGCCATCAATGCAGCCCCGCCGTTGCCATCAATGCAGCCCCGCCGTTGCCATCAATGCAGCCCCGCCGTTGCCATCAATGCAGCCCCGCCGTTGCCATCAATGCAGCCTGATCGATGCCCATGTGGAGCCTCGGATGGGACAGGGAGGGGGTGGGGCGAGCGCAACCAGGTTACATACAAGAGAATCTCCTGTTTACTCGGCAGCCTCTTTAATACAAAGTCCCGCCTCCTATGATAGACAGAACAGTCATCCAATGGCAGCCCAGGAAACGGGACTTCCTATTACAGAGGCTGCCACGTAAACAGGATATCTTTTGTGTCCCCGACACTCAGAGATTCATTCGGGGCCACAAAAGATATACAGTTGTGCTCATAAGTTTACATACCCTGGCAGAATTTACGATTTCGTGGCCATTTTTAAGAGAATATGAATGAGAACACAAAAACTTTTCTTTCACTCATGGTTAGTGTTTGAATGAAGCCATTTATTATCAATCAACTGCGTTTACATCATAGTGTAACAGAAACTACCCAAATGACCCTGATCAAAAGTTTACATACCCTGGTGATTTTGGCCTGATGAATGGCTATTAAAGGTAGCCATTAATGTGTGTGTAAAAGGTCAATGAGTTTCTGGACTCCTGACAGACCCTTGCATCTTTCACCCAGTGCTGCACTGATGTTTCTGGATTCTGAGTCATGGGGAAAGCAAAAGAATTGTCAAATGATCTGCGGGAAAAGGTAGTTGAACTGCATAAAACAAGAAAGAGATAATAAAAATGCCATAAAACTATTATCTTTTTATATAATTTTTTTTTTTTACTCTAATGGCGACGATCTGCGATTTTAATCGGGACTGCGACATTATGGCGGACACATCGGACAATTTTTGGTACCACTGGCATTTATACAGCGATCAGTGCTATAAAAATGCACAGACGATCTGTCGCATCGGCTCCGGGGGCGAGCAGCGGGCGCGCCCCTAGTGGCCCCAGGACGAAGCGACGTTACATAACGTTGTTTCGCCCAGCCATGCCATTCTGCCACAGTACAACTGCGGCGGCTGGTCAGCAAGTGGTTAATATATTTATTATTAGAAGTTTTTCTTCTTATTATTATTATTATACATAAGTGCAATTTTTTTTTTTTTTAAATGTTTTAGGGTTGGTGTGCGAGGATGCTCAGGAATCCATTTTATCTGAGATTGAGGAAGAGAGCACCAAGTAAAATCGCCGGACGGTGAGTTTCTGTCCACAAGAGAATCTGGTTTGCTTCCTTCAAGGCAGCCGAGTGCCTCGCCTCACCTTGATGGCGGATATATGACACGGTAGTGGTATTGTCTGACTGCACCCACATTGTGTGTGCCTTTAGCAGGGGTTCCAGTGCTGGAGAGATAGTTTGACAGCTATAAGATATTGATGGGGAGATTGGCCTCCTCTGTTGGCCATGTTCCCTGAACAGTCAAGGATTGAAAGACTCTTTCCCAGCCTGAAAGACACGTGTCTGTTGTAAGACCCTTCCAATACTGAAGAAGGAAAGATCTTCCCTCTGTTAAGGGGCTGAATGCCGGCCGATTCAATAAAAACTGGCTGAAATTCGGCTCCCAATGGCTGAAAGCACTGACCGGAGTGTTTTGGCGGGGGGTGGGGCATCCCCCTGTCAGTACAGCGATCTCCCCCGTTGAGCTGCGTGTTCTAACGCCAGATTGTTAATACAATGGGAGCCGTCAGTTTTTTTCTTTTATCCTGCTAGGTTGAATGAAAAAAAAAAAAGAAGAGATAAATATTGGTGTGTACCAGGCTTTAGAGCTGAAGACGTGATCCACTAGGACAAGAACTTTCTTGTTTGGTAGAATAGGAGCATGTCTAGATCCCATAAAAAAAGACTGCTTTTCCAATGCTGACAGAATATTTAGCTGGAGAGTTATTGAATGGAATTCGGCAAAAGGTATTGCCTCAAAAAAAAGAAACCACCACCTGAACTCATATGGCAAATTTCACTGAGATTTCTTTTGGATCTCAGTTATTGAGTGTGAGTTCTTAGAGAAGGAACTTACTTTACGGGAAGAAGTAACTTTTTCTGGGATAAATGCAGGATCCGACCAAAGTATTCTAGGCACACGGAAGGCTGGAGAGCAGATTTCTAAATTGATCTCCCTGCCAAAAGACCCAAAGAAGCTGAATTGTCTTTTGGACATTTGCAAAGGAGAGGAGTCCATCAGGAGAAAGTCATCTGGAAAGCTTGCCACCTGGATGATCAGAGTTCTGAGAAGGGCAAGCAAGGGTGCTAAGATCTTTGTGAACACCCTGAGAACAGAGGACAGGATAAGAGGTAATACACATACACTGGAAGGGTCTTCTGCCAAGGCAAAGTATAGAAATAGCTGATGAGGTGGTTAAATGAGATCATGCAGATCAGCATAGTGGATGTTCACAGATGTCACATGCTCCCCTTTTTTCAGAAAAGCAATTCAGACCTTGCAAACTTCCATAACTACATTTTTGGAACGTGGAAGAATTTGTTGAGGGATTGTAAGTCTAGGATAGAACAGATAGCCTTCATTGGAGTTTTGGAACCATGAACAGGTTAGAGTAGAATCCTTTGAACCCGTCCTGTGGTGGTACAATGACCTCCCTGGGACAAGAGGTGGCTCAGTGCCTTTTGAAGATCTGACTGCCCTTGGAAAGTTTTGGTTGATTTGAAAGAAAAAAGCGGTGAGTTGGTAGTCTTGAACTCTATCTTGCACCTTTTTTACAAAATTGAACCCACAGGTCAGGGATGTTTGTGACCCAGAGAGATGACAACTGCAACAGACATACTGCACTGAGTGAGAGTGCCCCTTCAAGGTGAAGAGGGCTTGATGGCCTTTGTGGGCCAAGCCTTGTGCTGAAAGACAGGAATGAACTTAGGCTTTCAAGTTGAAGCCTAATTTGAGCATTGAGGTGCTTTACGTTTTGAGAAGCTGGGAGCTCCTGAGGAGGGGGGCTTTGCTACATTCATCTAAGGAAGTAAAAATTTCCCACCTGTGACCTCTATGATGAAATAGTCAAGAGCCTTTAGGCTCCATTTACAACTAGGCGTTTTTGGGTGTTTTTCTGCTGTAAGCCTCAGCTCTAAAAATGCCCAACAAGACAAATCCCATTTATTTCAATGGCCCCTGTTCACACAGCATTCTGTCGCCTGAAGCAAAACGCCCATCGCTCAAAAAAGCACAGGAGCAATAAAGTGTGGATCTGCCAGGTGCCTGGACTGATGCCCATCTCAGGCTCTCAGCCCCGCTGAGAGCCTGAGATGGCAGCTCCCTGCCTGTCCACAGCTCAGCGCTCTAGTGAGGGCGCGCGGGGGGGGGGGGGGGGGCAGAGCGGAAAGCTTCTGATTGACAGTCAGCAGCTCTCTGCTCGAGGAGCTGTGAGAACCAATCCATCGGTGGTGTTTGATTGCTCGGTTCTCAGTGCAGAGGTGCCTGGGGGACAAATGCAGAAAAAAGAACAAAAAACAAAACAAAAAACACATACTTCTCTTTGAACAAACAGATATCTTCTTTGAAAAGGCGTACGTGTGCAGCACCTTTTGTAGGCAATAATTCTAGGAGCAACCCAATCATCAGACTACACATTCCTTCTGTTAGACCCCTTTCACACTGGGACATTTTCAGGCGCTTTTACGCTAAAAATTGCGCTAAAAGTGCCTGAAAAATGCCTCATCTGCAGTCCCAGTGTGAAAGCCCAAGTGCTTTCACACTGGAGTAGTGCGCTTGCAGGACATTAGAAAAAGTCCTGCAAGAAGCAACTTTGGGGCGGTTTTGCGAGGGGTGAATACACCGCCCTGCTCATTGGAATGCATACAAAGTGCTTCGGCAGCAGCACTACACAAGAACTTTTAACCCCTTTTAGGGGGTTAAAAATTACTCCGCTCCAGCCTGAATAGCAACACTAAATCGGTGCTTTAACAGCAGTAAAGCGCCGCTAAAAGTAGAGCGCTTTACCGCTACCACTGCCCTAGTGTGAAAGGGCTCTTAATGGACAGAGAATGTTTGTAAGAATTTGTAAATCTCCTTGTGCCCATAGGGGCGTGATGAGATGGGGGAGAGTCCACCTGTACAATGCAGAGGTTTTTGCAGACAAAGACAATGAGTTTGTCAACGTTAGCAAGCATGTTGTGTGAAGCTTCCTCATCAATATAGTGACAGTGTGGGGGAGGGAAATCTTCTGCAGCTTCCTTCAACATGGTCTCTACATCCTCTTCATTCCCGATTCAGCGTCCTCTAGTGCCGGAATGATGGAGGAGGAGGAGATGGAGGAGAAGATGGAGATGGAGGAGGAGGAGGAGATGGAGGAGAAGATGGAGATGGAGGAGGAGATGGAGATGGATGAGAAGAATATGGAGATGGATGAGAAGATGGAGGAGATGGAGGAGAAGATGGAGGAGGAGGAGATGGAGGAGGAGATGGAGGAGGAGATGGAGGAGGAGATGGAGGAGAAGATGGAGGAGGAGATGGAGGAGAAGATGGAGATGGAGGAGAAGATGGAGATGGAGGAGGAGATGGAGATGGAGGAGAAGATGGAGGAGAAGATGGAGATGGAGGAGGAGATGGAGATGGAGGAGGAGATGGAGATGGAGGAGGAGATGGAGATGGAGGAGGAGATGGAGATGGAGGAGGAGATGGGGGAGAAGATGGAGATGGAGGAGGAGATGGAGATGGAGGAGGAGATGGGGGAGAAGATGGAGATGGAGGAGGAGATGGAGAAGAAGATGGAGATGGGGGAGGAGATGGAGGAGAATATGGAGATGGAGGAGGAGATGGAGGAGAAAATGGAGATGGAGGAGGAAAAGGAGATGGAGGAGGAGAAGATGGAGATGGAGGAGGAGGACAAGATGGAGATAGAGGAGGAGGAGGACAAGATGAGAGAGGAGGAGGACGAGAAGATGAAGATGGAGAAGGAAATTGAGATGGAGGAGGAAATGGAGATGGAGGAGGAGGAGGAGATGGAGAAGGAGGAGAAGATGGAGATGGGAGGAGGAGAAGGAGGAGGAGGAGAAAATGGAGATGGAGGAGGAGGAGAAGATGGAGATGGAGGAGAAGATGGAGATGGAGGAGGAGAAGATGGAGATGGAGAAGATGGAGATGGAGGAGAAGGAGAAGATGG
>JBBDGP010004389.1:0-107500 GCA_037952835.1 Lithobates septentrionalis
TATATATATATATATATATATTTTTCTAATATATGTACTACTAATATTTTCATTAATAAAAAAAGAATAAAAAAAGTTATTTTTTAATAAAATTATTGGTAGTACTTATATTAGAGAAAAATTTTATATATATATATATATATATATATATATATATATATATATATATATATATATATATATATATATATATATATATATATATATAATCTCCAAATAAATTATATTATGCCAATATTTCCTACTTAAAAACAAATAGTTATTTATTTATTTTTGGCCTTGCCTTCCCAGCATCTGTTTACCTACAACTGGTCATGTCATTAGCAGATGGCATTAGTTCCTCTCCGGCTCACGCCGCTAGTTTAAATGGCATTCCTATAGGATCAGGTTATCCGAGTGGCAGGTCTCATGTAGGAAGAGGCTGTATGTATTAGTTGTAAAAGCCTACCCTCCCCTCCCCGTCTGATCTTCTTGGCCAAACTGTTGTAATCACCTTGCCCTGTGGTCGATCAGTGCGTCATTTTTTTAAATAGCAAATTGTTTTTTGGGACTTGGCTCCTTAACGTGTTGGCTGCCGGAGAGCCCCTGCAGCATACTGCGGCGGCACAGGGGTTAAGTATCCGTGGCTTGAATTGGGAGGAATTTTTTTCTCTCTCTCTCTCTTCTCTCTCTCTCTCTCTCTCTCTCTCTCTCTCTCTCTCTCTCTCTCTCTCTCTCTCTCTCTCTCTCTCTCTCTCTCTCTCTCTCTCTCTCTCTCTCTCTCTCTCTCTCTCTCTCTCTCTCTCTCTCTCTCTCTCTCTCTCTCTCTCTCTCTCTCTCTTCTCTCTCTCTCTCTCTCTCTCTCTCTCTCTCTCTCACTCTCTCTCTCAGCTCCTTTACCACTGCAGTGTTGAGAAGTACCGGGAGACAATTGGCTTTGTATTGGACCTAACGAGGGGGCTCTGTGTTTGGAAGTGGGGGTCAGGTAGCGGCGTGCATTGTCAGTAACGTAACCCTGGAGATTGCGTTGAGATCTGAGGCCGTGAAAATAAAGAAATCAAAGCACAAAAAAAAAGAGAGAGAGAGATGAAGGCGATTTGGGTAGGAGTCTGGTCGTGGTGGGCGAAAAAATGATTTCCGTCTCTCGCCTCAAATCCTTAGCCTGTGACAGTTGGAGATGTGCACGGCGGCTGAATGACTGGTTACCCCGGGGTGTATAGGCACCTGCAGTAGATGGCACCTTCCGCTAACTGCTCAACGCTTTCGAGAAATATTACACCCTTTGCAGAGGTGCAATAGCCAAATCTCATCTCCTTTTTCTGGAGGTCTCGCGGAGAGAGGTGGATGTTTGGCTGACGGTCCGGAGGTGGATTTCTCTTTTTCTTTGGGATTTACCAGAGAAATAGCGTTTTAACCCTTCTGCCTATGATGCTTCCTATCGGCTATCGTTACATCCAGGACTCGTGTTTTCCTCCAGCTTTCCATCAGTAGCGATTGTTAGATCTATTTGGGTGAGTTTGAGGTTGCAGGTTTTTTAATTAATTAATTTATTATTTAAAATTTCTTTAATGCTACAGAAGAATTACAAAGATAACAGCCACTTGTAACTTGGATTTTAGATTTTCATGCCTGGAAGAGTCTGTATTGGTTTTCAAGACCATAAAACGTTAGCTGCATCTAGAAGAGGGTTTACGAATGTGTGTGTGTGTGTGTGTGCGCGCGCGTGCGTGGTGATCATGACCTGCACAGTTGAGGTGAGGTGTGGGGCTTTAAAAACAAAGTTCTGTATTCTGCACCCCAGGGTTATTGGGGAGCTTGGGCAGCTTTGTGTTGGGCACCTCAGGATTGTTAGGAAGCCAATGTGGTGATGTTCTACACCCCAGAGTTATAAGAGAGCCTTTGAAGTGTTGTATTATGTACCCTTTAGTTATTAGGGAGCCTGACTATGTTGTATTATGTACCCTAGATTTAGCAGGGAGCCTGTGCATTTTTGTATTTGCCCTATAGTTATTAGGGAGCCTGTACAGTGTTGGATTATGCACCCAAGAGTTAGGAAGCCTTTGCATTTTGGTATTATGTACCCCAGTGTTATTGGTGGGCTTTTCTTTTGCAATGTTTTATGCACATTGTTATGGGGCTTTTGCTGCACCTCATTGTTAAGTCATTGCAATGTTGTTGTTCACCCCAGATTTGCTGTGGGGCCTTTGGAATGTGGTATTATGCACCCCAGAGTTATTAGGATGCCTTTGCAATGTTGTATTTTCTACCACAGAGTTAGGGAACCATTGCCGTGTTTTTTTTTTTTTTTTTTTTTTATCCACCCCAGGTTATTAGGGAGCCAGGGGAGTTTTATGTTATGCACCCAATGTTGTTAGGAATCCAGGGCAGTTTGGAGTTGTGAACACTGGTGTTAAGTTGTGGCAGTTTTGTGTTATACACCCTAGCGCAGTGATGGCGAATCTTGGCACCCCAGATGTTTTGGAACGACATTTCCAATGATGCTCAACTACATTGCACAGTGCATGAGTATCATGGGAAATGCAGTTCCAAAACATCTGGGGTGCCAAGGTTCGCCATCACTGCCCTAACGAGTTATCAGTGAGTCTGTGCAAAGTCGTAATATGCACCTTATTAGGAAGCCTTTGGTCTGTGGCGGCCTTTGCAATGTTTTATGCACCCTAGAATTAGGGATCCTTAGCAATATTGTGCGCCGCCATTTTAGTAAGGGAAGTTTTCTTAAACACCCCATTATTAGGGAGCCAGGGAAGTTTTAGGGTATGCACCTCAGTGTTGTTAGGAGCTGGGGAAGTTTTGTGAACTTGATGTTATGAAGTCATGGCAGTTTTACACCCTAGGGTTATCAGGGAGCCTGTGTAGTGTTGTCTTGTGCATCCCAGGGTTATTAGGGAGCCTGTGTAATAATGTTGTTATGCACCCAAGGTTATGCAAGGTTTATTGTGCACTACAGAATTACTAAGGAACCACTGTGTATGTAAAGCTTCTTGCCTCCACCACTTAATAGGCTTATGGCATAGAGGCAGTGCAAAGCACAGTGATGGTGTGTGAGATGTATATTCCAACCAATCAGAAATCACCAGTAATGATTAGAGAGCAGACTGTATAGGTGAGTGCCATGGGTTACATTACCTCATCTCTTGCCAATTGCCTTAAGTAAGCCAGTATGTGCATTTGTGTCTTTGCGTATGGAAAGGCTGGCTAAGAATGAGCACACTTGCAAATTTGCAGGTCTGACCTATCGGCAATAATGACTCTGTTCTATCATGACGCGGTACCTCCTCCTTATTTTATGATCCTGCAGAACATGTGGCTGGTGGCAACACCAGAATGCAGACATTGTCAGTGCCAGAGTGAGATTATGTTTTTTTTTTTTTTTTTTTTTTCCCTAAGTATTGTTTTGCTGCACAAATACTCTTCCCTTTTTTTTTTTTTTTTTTGTTTGTCTTTGGCAGTGATTCAGTAAAGAAAAGTTGTCAGCCGGTTGGCTTAGTGAAGGTGCCAGGCTGTTTTAGCACGAATAATCTCTGTTTTAAAGACCCATGTTCTCTTCTGTAGAAGAGGTTCTTAGGAGGATCTGGTTAAAACCTGATGACCAATGGTAATTTATGTAAAGCTGTCTTGTAGCGCTGGGGTCCTGGGTTCAGAGTGCTTTTATATTGTGTGTTCTGGCAGCTTAGGATGTACTGGTTTCCTCTTGCAAAACCAAAAACATAAGTTAACTGCCCTCTACCTAAGATCCAAGGCAGCTGTCATTATAGTTGTGTGGTATAGTAGATTGCAGGCTTCACTGGCGCCGGGATACAAGTGACTGTAATAACCTCTTTTGATGGACCAGAATATTTTGGGGTATGTAAAAAAAAAAAAAATGAGTAAACTGGAAGAAAGTGGTGTTCATATATATTACCCACAAACACGATAATCCTTTTTGCTCTTCAATGATGTTAATAATTGTAATGATAATAAATGTTAACTATTACAATAATAAGTAGAGAAATGGCAATACTAAACTAATGTTTCATTATTATTTTTATTTTAAAAAAATGTTTTTTATATTTACGTTTTCAATTTTTTTTTATGAATGAATCTAGAAAAGTATTCTAGAAAAAAATAAATGTGTAAATTAAAAAAAAAAAAAAAAAAATATATATATATTTTTTTTTTTTCATAATTATTATTTAATAACTCCCCTTATGTAGGTATATGCGCCAACCTTTGTGTATTCGTAAAATATATTTCAGCATTTGTAATAGGTGAACGGAGTCACTGCAGAAGTAGGCAGGCCACCTCTCCACTTTAAAACAAGTTCTTAGTCCCCCTTCCCCCACCCTGCACTCCCCCTGTCAAGACCTTTTCCACATGTCCACAGCAAATGGTTCCAGATACCCGGGGCTTAAACAGTCGCAGCTGCTGGCCCTGCAGGAAGGACTTTTTTTTTTTCATGCCCTTTAACCCCAAGCTGCCAAGAAGGGGGGTGTGCTGTTATAGGGCTGTGAATAAGGGGGGGGCTGTAGCTTTTGATGGTTCAAGTTATAATGTTAAGCTCGCTTTGACTTTTTTTTTATTGCTGTCTGCGATACATTTTTAGAATTTAAAAATATATGTGCATATATATGAATGGTCAACCATGACTTCCTAGCTGGTGGGAGGCTACAAATTCCAGCACCCCCCGCCACCACTGCAAGCTCCAATGGGGCATCTACCTTTGCCAACTAGTCTCTAAATGCATTTTTTTTAAACTGCCGCTTTTTTGTAAGAACTATGAGTGAAACGTTTCTTCTCCATTCGTTTTCCAGAGCTGTTTGGAGTCTATAGGGCAGTTCTTAAATTAGGCACAGTAATATTCTTTCTATTAACGTAAACCCAAAAACTTAATATTGCAGATTACCAATTCTTAGATGGGGAGGATGTATTGAGTTTCATTTTCTTCTTCCTTTAATTTTCACCTGGGGATCCTTCCAGTAACACACTTCCTGTAACGAGTGACAACGCTCACTCACTGTACTGTACGGAGCAGCAGAGTTGTCAGTCTAGTTGGGCCCTCCTCTCCCTGGGACGGTCTGTGCTCTTTTTGGTTGGGGCCCCCCTCTCCCTGGGATGGTCTGCGCTGTTCCTGGTTGGTGGCCCCCCCCCCCCCATCCCTAGGACGGTCTGTGCTCTTCCTGGTTGGGCCCCCCCCCCCCCCCCCAGGACGGTCTGCGCTCTTCTCGGTTGGGCCTCCTGTCCCTGGGACGGTCTGCGCTCTTCTTGGTTGCCCCCCCCCCCCCCGGGACGGTCTGTGCTCTTCCTGGTTGGGCCCCTGCCCCTGGGCCGGTCTCTTCTCTGTGTGTCTGGCCTTCTGTTCCTGGATGGTCTGTGCTCTGGTTGGACGGCGCCCTGCCTCGTTGGAGCCCTCCAGTCCCCAGGATGGTATGCGCCCTGCCTCGCCAGCCGCAGTGGGCTCATTTAGCTTCTTTTTGTGTTTAGCTTGTATTTTTCCTTTCAGGAAACACAGAAGTGAGTCAAATCCTTGTCCAGAGCGGCTCAGAAGTAGAGTAACCTTTACTACAATAATTTCCTGTTGCTTGCCTGGAGACGGGCCTTCAGTGATGCCTACTTCATCCTGACTCACACTGGCCAGATGTGACAGCTCATGATTACCGTCCTCGCTACAACAGTATCAATTACCTTCCGAAAATTAAAGTTGGCAAATTATGTTTATTTTAATGCCAGTTCATCTTAAACCCGAAGAGCCATAAATCTAATTTTTTTAATTTTTTTTTTTTCTGAAAACAAAGCAAAAAAAGAATGTAGGGTTTAAAGGAGAACTCTGCAGAGTATTGATTTGTAACGAAGCAATGTTGCATTCAATTAAATACTTTTTTTTTTTAAGTTCAGTTTTAAAGGAAAACTTAATTAAAGTATGGAGACTGCCATTGCTTTTCTCTCATTCCAAAAATACCAGTTGCTTGGCTGGTTCATTACTATCTGCCCCTGCCCTAGATTAAGTTTGCCGATTAAAAGTATCTAACTTTTCTGTGACTTCCCTGATGTCAGTGCTTTGGTGACTTTGAAAGTATTCAAGTCATTTAATCGATTTTTGAAGGCAGTCAGCCTGTTGGCGTGGCGGGCCGCAGCCTGTCGGCGTGGCGGGCCGCAGCCTGTCGGCGTGGCGGGCCGCAGCCTGTCGGCGTGGCGGGCCGCAGCCTGTCGGCGTGGCGGGCCGCAGCCTGTCGGCGTGGCGGGCCGCAGCCTGTCGGCGTGGCGGGCCGCAGCCTGTCGGCGTGGCGGGCCGCAGCCTGTCGGCGTGGCGGGCCGCAGCCTGTCGGCGTGGCGCGCCGCAGCCTGTCGGCGTGGCGCGCCGCAGCCTGTTGCCTTAAAGGCAAACCCTGGTCCCAAATAAACCTAAACCCTGGTCCCAAATATGGACTGTGCCTTTTTTACATGTGGTAACTCAATACATAATGTGAATGGGCCCCCAAACCCACCTAAAGCACTGAAGTGAGAATGGAGAATTGAAAAAGTTGGCCAACTCTTTCCAAGCTGGATCTCGCCGTTGCTCATAAAGGGGTTGGTCAATATTAATGCAGTAATTTGAAGGTTCCTGTACCGTTCCTCTGCACATTCTACCAGTCCTTTAAGCCGGTCATGTGATTCGCCTGTCGTCAGTAAGTCATAGTCAAGATTAAAGGGAGTTTTTCACGGGACATTAATCCGGGGGGGGGGGGGGGGGTTGGTTTGCTCAAGGCTCTCAGCATGGTTGTAGAGCCAGTTGGGCGGCCAGGCGATGGTGAGCTCTATTGTTTTGGATTTGGTTGACCTGGTAGACTTGTTTGGGTAGGTTTTGAATAGAGCCTCTTGTGTCCCCTGGGGGGGGAGTGCTGGAGATAAAAATCCAGCCATGGATGCTGAGAGAGGCCTTGAAAAGTCAACAAGGCTGAATGACCAGGGACACGCCTGATGCAAATGAGTCCCAGTGGTGGACGTGATTGGCACCGCTGACAGACGGCACGCACACGGACAACTGCACGGCAGTCAGGTCTGGATTTGTGTCGACTCTGCCGCGGGAAAACGTGCAGCTGTGGGGCAGAGTGTATGGCAATATTGGGGAAGATTTAGTGCTGTGCATTGGGGAGATTAATATTCACACGGGGATTTGTGAATTTGTTATTGCAAATGGTGAACATATTAGATGGTACTACAGGCCTGATGAGTGCAAGTCATGGGTGGTCATACTTGGTATGCAATCTGATTGTACAATCTCATTTACCAAAAGAAACCTATATAAGCCAATTAATTTGCAATAGCACAAACCCTTTAAATTTACCAACTATGTAATATAAAGGAAATTGTACAATGGGGTTGTATAATGGTCAGCTTAACAGGCAGTGAGGGGCGCTTTGGATCATCGGTGGTCACGTTTGGAAGTCTCTGTGGTCCTTCCTTTTGAATGATAGAACAAGTCCAGCAAAGTACCCCCAGGGGATTGTAAAATCAGCATGGCCACCTCTAAAGAGTCCATGTCACCAACTTAAATATTTCAGATGACAGCACAGAAAAAAAAGTATCAAATGCTTACCTGCGTTTTTTTTTCCATTCCATGAATTATGTATAGTTCACTTGCAATTGCCTTCTCCTTGGAAAGTCTAATTATGGTCTGTGCTGGCCCAGCTCCTAAGCCCCTCCCTTCACCATTTTACCCCATGTTTTTTTTTTTTTTTTTAGAGCTGCCGAAAGGGAATCCTAAAAAGTGTCACTGGTCTGAGTTTGCTGGGGGTGCGAACATCACTTTCAAGATGGGAGCACCCAGCAGCAGTTTGAAGGGCTTTTGGATGTCTACACAAGAATGGCTTTTAGGCTCTGTTCACAATGCTGCGACCCCAAAGTTGTGTGACTTGCTTGCCGTTTGCTTGCGACTTTTGTGATTTAACATTGCAGTGTGTGGCACTCAAGTCGCAGAAAAGTAGTGCAGGAACATTTTTTTTTGCCTGCGATTTGAGTTGATTTGGACGGCACCCATTCAAATGAACGTGTTTTGACTTGTCGTGCGACTTTGTTGTTTTTTTTTTTATTATTTATTTTTATATGAAGGGCTAAAGAAAGCTCCACCACTGTCCCATTGCCATGATTCCCCAGCCGCTGCGGACACACTGATCGTCTACAGCAACATTTAGCTCATGCATATGTAGCATTTTGTAGATGCATTTTGGTGGGACTGATGGCATCGTATGGTGCTAGGGGATGGGAGGGGCCAGTTGTTCTCTGGTTCTGATTGGTAAATATTCATTTAAATACTTTTACGCGATTTTATGCCTTTATCTAAAAACAAATGTAGATGTGGCGTTGCTCTGGTGGAAGAGAGTGTTTTTACTATATTACACCCTCTACAGTTTTCCCAAATTTATGCATTTATCACCTGTCTGACAAAGGGCTCCGAAACGCTGCACTGCACTGTTTGTGATGTGATCTTACTTCAATAAAGAAACCATTTGGACATATTTGAAGATCCTTGGTGTGCTGATGAATATTTACGTTCTTTGTGTGTTGCAAGTCGCATGATTAGCAGCAGCAGTGTGAACTGGGGCCTACAGGTAGATAACATGCCTAACGTTCCTTAAATGCACATATGATCTAATAGGAAGACTTTTCTTGAAGTGACTGGTCTGGCAACCGGGTCTCCTTTTAAAGCAAACCTTATCTGGGAGACACACTGGGGCTGCCATTGTGAATACCCTCCTTATGGTGACAAAAGTGGGAGGTGGGGGTCAGGAAAGTAAGGATATACTTTTACAAACATTTTAAAAAGTGTGCAAAAGGTGAGCTGCACAGATGTAGTGCAAGTCCAGTCTATTTTTATTTGCCAGGACAATAGATCACAAGAGAGAGCCAACACATTTCCAGGTTCCAACATTCCCTTCATCAGGGCTTAGATGCTGATAATAATACACATAAAATAATTTATTTAAAAATCGTTTATTTGGGCTGCCAGTTGGGCAGCCTCACTACCACTATGGCAAACAAAGCTCTCCTTATTCATGTGTTTGGACTTTTTACTGCTGCAGAACCTCTTCCTTATTATTTTATTTATTTATTTTTTTAATTATTTTTTTATGAGCTTGGTTTCACTTGCAAGTTAAGTACCTTTTATTGATTGACACGCTGAATCCCCAAGAGGCTCAGCAGCAGCTTTTGTTCCAGTGACCTCTCATCATGCTGCAAATCATTAAAACAATTAGTCTTGAATTGATTGGGTTAATCCATTTAGCTTTTATTACTAGAATATCAGATTGTTCCTTGTTTAGGATCAGGTGTTTTTTTTTTTTTTTTTTTTTTTTTTTTTTCTCCACCACCCAGTTGCCTGCACTTCATTGTAATCTGACCACTAGGTGGCAGCAAAATGAGAAGGAACTTCATTGTAATCTGACCACTAGGTGGCAGCAAAATGAGAAGGAATATGCAAGCGACCTTTGCTGACCTCGCTTTGTGAAAATGCTTCTTTCCCGGCTGTCATTCTGATTCAATGGCATCGGTACATATGAGTCACCATACCAACGCAAGCGTGCACTGCAGGAGTTTTGACCTCACTTGCTACATGCTTATTTTGGATCCATGAGTGTTGCAATCATGTGATTTATGCAGGAAAAAAATTCTCAGCACGAGGTGCTTTGTCTAGAAGTTATCACATTAGTGTATGTTTCATTAAGTGTTCATCTTCTTCTTTGGTAGTCATTAGACACGCAGAAGCCAATTAACCTACCAGCATGTCTTTGGAGTGTGGGAGGAATCGGGAGTTCCTGTAGAAAACCCAGACAAGCACAGGGAGAACATGCAAACTCCAAGCAGATAGTGTCCTCACTGGGATTCGAACCATGGACCCCAGTTCTGCAAGGCAGGAGTGCTAACTACCAAGCCACGTGCTGCCCAAATCGTATTCATGTGTTAATGTTACGGTGTAATATTTTTAAATCTCCATTTTTCATTAAAATAATCCCAAGGGATCCTGCCATGAAGGTCATTGTTCGGGTACTTCCTGTTATAAGGTGACAACACTCTGTCCCTGTCTTCTAGTTGTGCTCTTGCACAGTCACTTGGACTTGCCATGGAGGTTGCAAGTGGCTGTTTTAATAAAGATTACAAAGCCGTGGTTTACTGTTACCACCATCAGGATTCCCGCCCTGAGAAGTGCCATGCAGCCCTGCTATGGAGGCAGGAGGTGGCTGCAAAGAGGCAGCAGGAGGTCAGCAACACTGAGATGCAACAAAGGATGGAAAAAAAAGTTTTAAATGTTTTCTATTAAATATAAATAAATAAAATGTATACAATTTTTTAGTTAATATATTAATATATATTTAAAAATATATATAAAATAGAAATATGGGAAATGAAAAGTTTTTAACTATAAAAATGGCATATATATATATATATATATATATATATATATATATATATATATATATATATATATATATATATATATACTTACTTCTCAGGACCCCTGAGTGCACTGTCACTTTTGGAGAATATATATCAAAATGTATAAAATTATATATAATATACAGTTGTGCTCATAAGTTTACATACCCTGGCAGAATGTATGATTTCTTGGCCATTTTGCTGAGAATATGAATGATAACACAAATACATTTCCTTCACTCATGGTTAGTGTTAATGGCAGAAGCCATTTATTATCAATCAACTGTGTTTACTCTTTTTAAATCATAATGGCAACAGAAATTACCCTGATCAAAAGTTTACATACCCTTGTGATTTTAGCCTGATAACATGCACACAAGTTTACACAAATGGGTTTGAATGTATATTAAAGGTAACCATCCTCACCTGTGATCTGTTTGCTTGTAATTAGTGTGTATGTATGTGTGCATATATATATATATGGGTTTCTGGACTCCTGACAGACCCTTGCATCTTTCATCCAGTGCTGCACTGATGTTTCTGCATTCTGAGTCATGGGGTAAGCAAAGGAATTGTCAAAGGATATAAAAAGATACCCAAGGAATTGAGAATGCCAATCAGCAGTGTTCAAACTCTAATCAAGAAGTGTAAAATGAGGGGTTTTGTTGAAACCAAACCACGGTCAGGTAGACCAACTAAAATTTCAGCCACAACTGCCAGGAAAATTGTTCGGGATGCAAAGAAAAATGCACAAATAACTTCAGGTGAAATACAGGACTCTCTGAACACATGTGGTGTGGCTGTTTCAAGATGCACAATAAGGAGGCACTTGAAGAAAGAATGGTTTGCATGGTCGAGTTTCCAGAAGAAAGCCATTACTACGCTAATGCCACAAAGTATCCCGCTTACAATACGCCAAACAGCACAGAGACAAGCCTCAAACCTTCTGGCACAAAGTCATTTGGAGTGATGAGACCAAAATTGAGCTTTTTGGCCACAACCATAAACGCTACATTTGGAGAGGAGTCAACAAGGTCTATGATGAAAGGTCCACCATTCCTACTGTGAAACACGGAGGTGGATCGCTGATGTTTTGGGGATGTGTGAGCTACAAAGGCAAAGGAAATTTGGTCAAAATTGATGGCAAGATGAATGCAGTATGTTATCAAAAAATACTGGAGGAACATTTGCATTCATCAGCCAGGAAACTGCGCATGGGACGTACTTGGACATTCCAACATAACAATGATCCAAAACACAAGGCCAAGTCAACCTGTCATTGGCTACAGCAGAATAAAGTGAAGGTTCTGGAGTGGTCATCTCAGTCTCCTGACCTCAATATCATTGAGCCACTCTGGGGAGATCTCAAACATGCAGTTCATGCAAGACAGCCCAAGAATTTACAGGAACTGGAGGCTTTTTGCCAAGAGGAATGGGCAGCTTTACCATCTGAGAAGATAAAGAGCCTCATCCACAAATACCACAAAAGACTTCAAGCTGTCATTGATGTAATACACGGTATGAAGAACTGGGTTATGTAAACTTTTGATCAGGGTCATTTGGGTAGTTTCTGTTATAATTATGATTTAAAAAGAGTAAACACAGTTGACTGAATATAAATGCCTGCAGCCAAACACACCATGAGTGAAAAAAGTATGTATGTGTATGTATATATGTGTATATATATATATATATATATATATATATATATATATATATTATATATATATATATATATTTATATATATATTATATATATATATATATATATATATATAAAATATATAAATTTCCCCTCCTTTTTGTTTTTTTTAACTACTTCCCACCCGGCCAATGTACATAAACGGCCGGGTGGGTGCTCTCTCCTTCTGAGTGGACGTTCAGGAACGTCCCTCAGAAGGAGCGGGATCGCGTGCCCGCGCAGCGGCGCGATCCCGATGCGCTCGTGTCACCCGGACACGGCGCATCTCGGATCGGTAGGAGGGCTCTGTGATTGGCCCTCCTGATCACATGACGGCCGTGTCCAATCACAGCCGTCATGTGATGTAAACACAGCCGGTTGCTAGGCGATCAGCTCTCCTCTCCTCACACGGAAGTTGTCGCTGAGGAGGAGAGGAGAGGGGATCGCTGCAGCCGGCTGATGATCAGTGAGTATGAGCTGTTTTTTACAGCTTTTTACTCACTGATCACCAGCCTAGTGTCAACACACATGTAAATTCATACATGTAATTCACACACATGTCCCCACATAATGTAAAACACACACATGTCCCCACATAATGTAAAACACACATGTTTCCAAAACACATGTCCCCAAATAATAAAAAAAGCTGTCCCCCACATATGTCCCACTAAAATCACATGTCCCAATGGTAATCTGCACACATATGTACGTGATCACCTGCACACATCTGTACATGATCATTTGCGTACATATGTCCGTGATCACACAAACCAATTATTATACACTTAACAGGATTTTTTTTATCAAAAACATGTAGCAGAATACATTTTGGCTTAAATTTATGACAAAATTCGATTTTACTGGATTTCTTTTAAAACAGAAAAAAGAAAATATTGTTTTTTTTCCAAATTTCCACTATTTTTGCGCTTATATCGCGAAAAAAAAATAACGGAGTCGTGAATAAATACCACCAAAAGAAAGCTCTATTTGTGCAAACAAAATGATAAAAATTTCATTTGGGTACAGCGTAGCATGACTGAGTAATTGTCATTAAAAGTGTGAGAGTGCTGAAAGCTGAAAATTGGTCTGGGAAGGAAGGGGGCGAAAGTGCCTAGTATTGAGGTGGTTAAACAAGGCCGTTAGTGTCTGATAAAGACCTCACACGCTCTGTAATATTTGACTTATTCATTGCCAGGCCTGGGGTCTAAGCTGGGGAATTGGGTGTCTGCGATCACATTAAGCCCTGTTCCAGCGAGCGGATTCTCAGCGTTCGGGCCTGCGGGGGAAAATCTTATTGAATACAGCTATGAATAGTTAATATCATACACACATCATCGCTCTGCTGAGTGCTGGCTGAAAAGGCTGCTTAACATCTCAGACATCTATAGACTTCGATTGTTTTCCAGTCATTATACCGAGTTCTCGCTGCCGCGACAGCGTATGTTGACCTATACATTATACATTTTCATATAGAGTAAGGCCTAAGCCAAAAAAATAGATTTTTTTTTTATCTGGGTACATTCACACTTGTGAATTTCATGCGTTTCTTTTGTGCTTTTTTTTTTTTTTTTTTTTTTTTTTATGGGTTTTTGTGCTTCTATTGAAGCCTGTAGGACCATTGGGGCCATAAGCTCACTATGGCACACCAAAAGAAATACCCACATTACAGATGTGAATGGCCCTCATAAACAATAGTTGGATTTCACATTTGTTCTGTTTTTCTTCTGGAATTTTGGTGTGCTTTGTGTAGTGGGTGATGCCTGGTGGGCCCCTCCCACAGTCCTGCTCTCAGCACAGTGATGTCACTACAACATTTTGTTTTTTTTAATGATAAAATCTGTGTTTACAAAGGTATTATACACTGAATAATTTTATCCCCTGTGTGACTATTGAGGAATTTTATTAAAATTTTAGTTTTTGTTTCCGGTGTTCTTAAATCATCAAATGGAGTCCCATGCTGCATTGGTGGGATCAATGCACATATGATGGGCTGTTAGGAGATGCTACTGTTCTGCATGGAATGGGAACAGCGCTAGAACATATAAATCAGGGTTTCTCAACCAGGGTTCCATTGAACCCTGGGGTTCCTTCAGAGGTTGCTAGGGGTTCCTTGAGCAGTGAGCAATTTCTGCCTCTCAGATAAGTTTCCACTGGCACCATTGATCTTTTAAGCTATCTGTAAGGTGTAATTCTTCCCAATGACCGCAAGTGTAAGGAGCATTCTTCCCGCTGACCATCGCACCAATGTATCAGGAGTTGTAGATCTAGTAATTTTTAGCGGGGGACTGGAAAGTTATTTGGAGGGTTCCTTCATGATTAAAAGGTTGAGAAACCCTGATGGAGTATACATCTTGCCAATGGAGTCTGGCACAACCCAACAGATTTCACTTATAACAGAAATGAAGGGGGACCCTGATGTAAGGGGATTCTCTGAAGAGGACCCTGATGTAAGGGGATTCTCTGAAGAGGACCCTGATGTAAGGGGATTCTCTGAAGAGGACCCTGATGTAAGGGGATTCTCTGAAGGGGACCCTGATGTAAGGGGATTCTCTAAAGGGGACCCTGATGTGAGGGGATTCTCTGAAGGGGACCCTGATGTGAGGGGATTCTCTGAAGGGGACCCTGATGTGAGGGGATTCTCTGAAGGGGACCCTGATGTGAGGGGATTCTCTGAAGGGGACCCTGATGTGAGGGGATTCTCTGAAGGGGACCCTGATGTGAGGGGATTCTCTGAAGGGGACCCTGATGTGAGGGGATTCTCTGAAGGGGACCCTGATGTGAGGGGATTCTCTGAAGGGGACCCTGATGTGAGGGGATTCTCTGAAGGGGACCCTGATGTGAGGGGATTCTCTGAAGGGGACCCTGATGTGAGGGGATTCTCTGAAGGGGACCCTGATGTGAGGGGATTCTCTGAAGGGGACCCTGATGTGAGGGGATTCTCTGAAGGGGACCCTGATGTGAGGGGATTCTCTGAAGGGGACCCTGATGTGAGGGGATTCTCTGAAGGGGACCCTGATGTGAGGGGATTCTCTGAAGGGGACCCTGATGTGAGGGGATTCTCTGAAGGGGACCCTGATGTGAGGGAATTCTCTGAAGGGGACCCTGATGTGAGGGGATTCTCTGAAGGGGACCCTGATGTGAGGGGATTCTCTGAAGGGGACCCTGATGTGAGGGGATTCTCTGAAGGGGACCCTGATGTGAGGGGATTCTCTGAAGGGGACCCTGATGTGAGGGGATTCTCTGAAGGGGACCCTGATGTGAGGGGATTCTCTGAAGGGGACCCTGATGTGAGGGGATTCTCTGAAGGGGACCCTGATGTGAGGGGATTCTCTGAAGGGGACCCTGATGTGAGGGGATTCTCTGAAGGGGACCCTGATGTGAGGGGATTCTCTGAAGGGGACCCTGATGTGAGGGGATTCTCCGAAGGGGACCCTGATGTGAGGGGATTCTCCGAAGGGGACCCTGATGTGAGGGGATTCTCCGAAGGGGACCCTGATGTGAGGGGATTCTCCGAAGGGGACCCTGATGTGAGGGGATTCTCCGAAGGGGACCCTGATGTGAGGGGATTCTCCGAAGGGGACCCTGATGTGAGGGGATTCTCTGAAGGGGACCCTGATGTGAGGGGATTCTCTGAAGGGGGCACTCTGATAGGGATCCAAATGTAAGGAGGAACCTCATGGGGATTTTCTTGGCCTGTGATTATTTGTAAAATATACAATGCGGCCCTCATCCTGAAAAGTTTGGAACTCCCTACTGTAGACCCAGCAGCAGGCTGCAGCCTTCCTGTAAGAGCCAAATTTTTATCAGAACACTGCTTGTGAAATCATCAGGAGCAATTGCTGAGGTATGAGGTCCTTTTTAAGAGCTCCACCAGCACTCCATCCAGGTGAATTGGTTAGCCTGAATATTGCTACAGCCAGCAAACCAGGCTGTTTCTAGAGTAGCTTGTGACAAGTAATTAATTATTTTTTAATTAATTTCTATATTTCTATAGCTTATTTCTCCCTGGGGACTCAAAGAGCTTTATCTGCTATTGGGGCAGATGGTGAGGCAGCCATGTTGAGAGCGCTCTGTGGAATATCGTACTAGGGCCAATTTGTAGACAAGAACCAATTAACCTACCAGCAGGTCTTTGAAGCGTATGAGGACTCCAGAGTACCTGGAGGAAGCCCACATAAGCATCGGGAGAACATGCAAACTCCATGCAGATAATGTCCTGACCGGGATTGAATCTGGGGACCTCGGTGGTGCAAGGAAGAAGTTTTAAACTTAAACTTGAAGCCACTGTGCTGCCCCCAGGTACATTTTTTTTTTTTTTTTTTTTTTTTTTTTTTTTTTTACTATTTTTATTTTATTATAATAATTTTGAATTGTGATGGGTTTGTTTTTGATCTGTGCCTGAGGAATGTCTCCCTCCCAGTGTTCTTTGTTACCTTTTCACTGCAGGACGCTGGGAATCCTAGCCATTAACTAGTTTCCCAAGTGAGGGGGGGGAGGTTAAAGGTTGCTCGGGCAAAACCATGTGACCGTCTCTGAAAACTCTTCCATGTGTGACCTGAGAGGACGCGGCTTTTTTTGTTGTGTGAATGGAGGGTGGTGACCTCTAGATTTCTGACCTGCTCTCCATTTGCTCATTGGGACACCCCCACCTTCCATTTCCAATTCTTTTAAACCAGTTTTTCTTTTAAGACTCCCTGCTGCTATAAAAGGGTGTCACGTGACCTGCACTATTCTAACCATATAGAACTACAAAACCGATCCTGATTTAAAAGCTTTTTAGTCTCGTTTGGCAACATTGTAACAGCTGTATCATTGATGTTCCCTCTAATTGGAGGTTTGAAATGAAAACAAAACATGGTGGCGATTTTATAAGAATTAGGCTTCATGTACACGGGACGCTTTTACAACCTCTCCTGAACGATTTAACTTGACAGATTGTAACCCACGTTTAAAACATCCGTTTTGCCGCGTTTTGCGTTTTTAGAAGCATATACAGGCGTTTTTAAATTTTTGGCTATTTTTTTTTTAAAACAAAACGCGACTAAACACATGTTGCGTTTAAAAGCGTTTGAAATGCCTCTAAACTCCGCTTCTGAACCCATTTTTTTGCGTTCCAAAAAAAAAAGCCTCTAAACTCAACTGCCTAGAAATGATTGTAAACGACCCTGTGTACATGTATGAGATAACATAGAGGAGAGTTAAGGAGCAGTTGAAAAAAAGCCCAATTGATCCTAAACGTCTGTTTAGCAGCAGAAGTGAATATGGGGCCTAAGCTGATCTGAGATTACCAACAGGGGCTAATGAAACATTTAAACCCAATAGTCCGCCATATCTGTATGTATGGAAAAGTTGGAAAATTTCTACAAAATTTTAGAGCTAAATTGTCCAACCCTTGGATTTAAAAAAGACGAGTGGAACCACCTTTGCTATGGCCATGGAGGTAAGAGAAGTTGTAGGGTTCCTAATGGGAAACTTGTACGTCCTAAGGTGTATATAAAGCCAAGACTTCCGTTTAGTATTGGCACACCAAATGTCGCCTACCAATATGTGAAGCTCTACGCCGAAAGAGGTGAGCGAGCTTCTTTTGGTGTGTTTGTCACACGTAGGGCACCCCATTCAAGTGAATGGGCTGCCCTATGCGTGTGACAGTATAACGTGCATTCACATAACGCGCAGATGTGAATGGGGCCTAAGGGCCCATTTACGCTATTGCGCTGCAGTGCGGCAAAACACATTACATGCATTGGAGCAATGCACTGGCATTCATTCTGAATTGCACCTCAACTTATCTTGATTATGGACACGCATCGTGTGGCAGTGCACTAATGTGCGTTGCGGTATGCTGCTGAAAATGTTGCAGGCACTATTTTGGGTCCTTATAATGCATTTGGCAGCCCATTCAAATTAATTCATTAACGCACATTGTGCTCAGGTTAACTTTGTTGTGGTTAACGCACCCAGTAGACCAGGCTGGTGAGAACGCGCCCTGAGAGTTTCGTCTCTCACTTTTTATGGTTACAGTTTAAAAGGATATATCCTTTACCTTTTTGAGAGGGTTCCTCTGACTTCCTGTTTTGTCTTTGGGGCAGGAAATGAAGGATAATCTCCCCAATGGGGGCAGTGATTGGGAAAATTCCATTGGTGTTAATACAGATGAGGAGCGGGGAGAAGTGCTTGTCCTCCAAATTGGGAGAGAAACCTAGTCCTCTATACAGTACAGTGAGTAGGGGTTGTCACCCCAGGACAGGAAGTGTGTTACTGGCAGGATCACTAGGTAAAAATTAGGGGGGGGGGACAAAAACCTGATAAGCTATAGATTGCGTTAAAATTTCAGTGGTTCTGCCTTTACCAAGGTGTCGACAATGGCTGTCATCGTGGCGTGGCCCTCAGGCTTCAGAATGTCTTATTTTCCTAGTGGTAGGTAGGAAAATGGTGTAGGCCTCTTATATTGAATGACGGCATTGTGAATGTTTAGAGAGCAAAAAACAAGTTTTGAATTGAGGAATTTCAGTTTCCTCAGGTTATGGTCTCTGTCATTGCTTCCACACCACTCCCATTGCTAATCAGCCCACGCCATCTCTGTTGAGCTCTGCTCAGGTGCTGCATGACTTCCGTTCCTATACAGCAAAGCACAGGAAACGTTCGCACCCCCCACGTGGATGAAGGGACGGGCCGGCCTCGGCAAGCAGGGCAGACATAACACCTGCCTTACCTTTTTTGAGGCGGCTCATGTACATACCATGGGAAAATATGTGAGAATCCCCCCCCCCCCCCACACGCACCACCTGTCTAACCTTTTTAGGGCCTCGAGGGGTTGTCAGCGTAGTGTGCTCAGCCACCTCAGGTGATGATGAATGGGTTGTGAGTTTCTGCTTTTAAAAATAACATTGTATAAAGTTACTGGGAAAACGAGTAACGACACTCTTCGATTGTTGCAGTCCTTGCGCTGGATTTAGGACCTCCGGTCAGAGATATGTTCTAACGTGCTGAAACGTCTCTAACTTGGGTATATAGGTTTTCTTTTGGCAAAATTTTTGTTTTTTGTTTTATAGTTCATCTAACTTGTAAGTGTATTTGAAATGAAGTAGGAATAATTTCCGTACGAGTTTAAAAGTCCCACATTGTTATTACTGAACAGCTGTCCTTGGGGTTGAATTGAATTTCCTGAAAGCCAGAAGCCCCAGGCTCTCCATTTATCCTCTCAGGGGTTAAATATTCCAAATAAAACTTTAAACAAACTGTTTAGCTGAGGAGGTCTCTAGACTTCCCCACTTTCCTGACCGAGGATCCAGAGCTGCAGAACGGAACATATTTTCGCAGTGATGTCACCCAAGCAGCTCATGTTTGTTTAGTAGTATTTACGGACCGACCAGATGATTCCGATTTAGTAAAATAATTGGTTCGTGCCTTTTGACATAATGGAAAGAGCCCACCACGTGTCGATTTAGGAAAGCCAATAATTCGAGGCAGCTGGTGAGGAACTACAATGCCAAGCCGTCAGCTCAAAGATACAGCGAGGATTCAGCTACCTCAGCCTGCTAGCCATATGTCTTAGGTACTCCTAATATTACTTGGTGTATCCATAAAAAAACATTTTAAAGAATTTGGGTAGAGTGGCGAGGGGTTACTCCTGTCAAGATTTCTTTGTTTGGTATGTAAGAAGGGAAGCGCCCAAAAGCATGTAGATGGTCCAGAAGGATTTTATTCAGATTTCTATATTGTAGAAAGTCAACATGTTTCGGGGTTCAAAGGGTTCCCTTCAGGGTTTGGTACCTAAAACAATCCCAAGGGATACTGCTGCAGAAGACCTCCATACAACAATCTGCAGGCGCCAGGCCCTCTGCCCGTCTCCTCCCCACAATATTGAACAAACGGAAGTCTCGCTCGCTCGCTCTCTCGCTCGCTCGCTCTCTCGCTCGCTCTCTCGCTCGCTGTCTCGCTCGCTCTCTCGCTCCCTCGCTCTCTCGCTCTCTCGCTCGCTCTCTCGCTCCCTCGCTCGCTCTCTCGCTCCCTCTCTCGCTCCCTCTCTCGCTCCCTCTCTCGCTCCCTCTCTCGCTCCCTCTCTCGCTCCCTCTCTCGCTCCCTCTCTCGCTCCCTCTCTCCCAACATATTACTTATTGGTCTTATGGCTAAGATCAAGTGTAGTATCTGTTCTTACCCTTGTCCATGAAGGACACTTTGCCGCTATTCTGGGCTTTTGGTTGGAAGGGCTGGCTGCATGGTTCTGTTTGTGGCATAATGAGGTTTCTGAGGGTCTTCTTGAGAAGCCCTCACCTAATACTTGGTGGTTGGCTTTGGCTAGCCAAGAGGAGAGGGGTCTGCCAAGCCTTTTGGCTAGGTGTACAAGGATGCCTTGCACCCTGGGGCATCAGGGAATGGTACTTCCTCTTTGGGAGGGGACCAGTAACGCACCTTTTGCACTTTTTTTTTTTTATTTTTTTTTTGCTCTTCTCTGGAGCATCAGCAGCTGAGTCACATGTGGTGAGGGAAAAAAGTCAAAATGTCCATGTAATGGCGTTATTAAAGCTTGTTGTGATTTGAGTGGGTTGTTTGGTCCTATATTACAAAGTTTAACATTTTGTTGTTGTAAAATCACATTTGTGACATTTTTGTCCATCCTTTTTAGAGGAAGTTTTTCCCTCACTCTTCATGTTTTCTCTCACTTCCTGGTGTGTCCACACTACAAATCAGGAAGTAAAAGGAAATCTACTCAATAACATTTTTAACTATTTTCCTACTGTAACTATGGGGGAAAAATTACTTTAGATATACTGAAATGTGCATCAACGCACATTTATTCACATATGTGTGCAAGTGCTATTAAGGGAGGGGTGCATTGGTGGATACTGTATATGGGACATACTATACCCTTAAGAATGAATATCAATGCACCACAATGCTTGTATAACACACATTGGCGAGTGTTGTGGTAAGGCGTGTTCAAATGCTGGCTTGACGCTCGTTACTGCAAGCCCATGGGTGTAAATCCAGCCTTAAAGGGCTAGTTAACCTTTACAAAAAAACTTCCTATGCAAATAAGGGGTGTCTGTAGACAACAAACTGTGCAGCCCTAACTAAAGTTGAATAATGCCCTTACTACAGGTGTAGGCCATGTACGTATTTCCCAATGCCTGACTGGTATACTCTCAGTATATCGCTAGGACGTTGCTAAGTGAGGCCTAGTCATTACTGCAGACCTTCTCCACCACAGCAGCGAGATCTCAAATGCTGAGCTCAGAGATACTGCATCAGGGGAGAGAAATAGCATGTGATGGGATTTGAATCAGAGAAAACGTTCACTCCTGTGATGGCGAAGGTGAGCATCAACGGCTAGTCCTCACTTAGCAGCATCCTAGCAACATTTTGGGAGTATTCCAGTCAGGCTTCATGAGGTATTTAGATGGCTTCCACGTAAAACAACGAGGGAATTATTCAGCCCCCCATAGGCCCCTTTCACACGGGCGATCCGATCAGGTCTGCCTGTTAGTTTTTCAGGCGGACCTGATTGGATCCGCCAGTCTCTCTTGCCGCCATCCTATCCGATCCTGTCCGCCAAAAACAGACCAATGGTGGTCTTATTACCCATACATCCATTTGCCCTATAGAGGAGAGCGGGACTGTGTCCGTGTCCGCTCTGCATAGCAGAGCAGACATGGACCCGTCATCCACCTGCTCCAGCAGGGATCAGCAGAGAGGTCCCCCGCTGAGCAAGCAGATTCCTCCGTGAAGCTTTTTTTTTTGGAAAGATGAACTAACCCTTTAAAGAATTGATTGACAGGCATGAGAGCCGATGCTGCCTTTAGGCTTTGGGTCAAGCTTGCCCCATGATCTAATGTGATTGCCTCGTAGTCAGTCATGAGGTGAATTTTATTTCAGGCTATTTGGGAAAAAGTGATACTTGATCATCTTTTCTTTCTGGTACAGAATGATTGTGTTTCCCGGCGACTGATTAGGAAGATGCTTCTAGAAGACGGATTAATTATTGATTCTGCTGCCATAAAGGCACTTTCATCTATTCCAGTTATACAGTACATAATATTTTTCTCCAGTCCTACTGTGTTCATTGTTTCCAATTTACGAGCGCCGTGGCGGAGATGGGAGCGATTTCAGTACTCATTTAAAGAGTTTTTCAGATTCTCTTTTTTTTTTTCTATGTTATTTCATAGAACTTTAACTCTGGGTATGGTCATGTTTGTTTTCTTGTTTTGCATTAGGCGCGTCAGTCTGTGGCAAAATGGTGGTAGACGTGCTGTGGTAATACGGGATGGAATCCTCTTGTCCAGGCTTGTAGTAAATGGTGACATGGTGGGATTGTGTGTTTGTCTAGCAGTGAAAACTACTGACGTCCTGTCACCTTTTATATACCGTAATATGTTGGCCACACCTGTACCAAAAAACAGTCGGGGCTGCCATTTTGTCGTGGAACCTGTGAGGAAGATGATGCTGGTATTTGGATTACCTCTATATTTGGGCTTAGTCTGTCTGGGCCTTGGCTTGTGCATACTATTGTGAAGAGGAATGTGTGTAGCCAGTATTTGCAAAGCTTTTCAGGCGGCTTTAACGGCTTTGCACTCCTTCTGGCAAGATGCCACGCAAAGAAGAGCAGCCCAGATCTCCGCAAAAGACACTCTTAGGCCTCTTGAATACGGGTGCCAGGGGCCATATGATGGGATATTTGGGTGTAGTTCCCTGCTTGGGAACCACAACTACGGCATGCTGCTACTGCATTACAGAACACGATCCGTGTGTGGGTATACACCGGCACTTGGAAAAGCATGCGCACGTATAGGGGCATGCATCTCTGGACGCAGACTTCCTTTTAATAGCGGCATACGTCTATGCACATGCTTAAGCAGGTACTTGCGTATGCCTGTGCACAGCCGCATCCTGTAATTGATTTTTGTGGGCGACTGAATGCAGCAGCTGTTGCTCTTGGGTGTGAACATTTGCCCTAATTTTACATAAGAAGGCTCAGGTATTAATGTAGCTTAAATAGAAAACTATCTTTAGATATTTTTACTCCAAAAGTATTTTAATAAAATTAATTTGATAAAAAGCAAAAAAATCTGATTTTAAATAAAAAAAAAAATCTGATTTTTTTTTTTTTTTTTATTTAAAAAAAAAAAAATCATTGATTTTTATCCACCATTTTCCTGAGGAATCTTCCTGGAGAGGCAGCGACGCCATGCCCAGCATTGTGGAAGATGGCAGTAAGTTTTATGTTTATAGTCTACCATTTTTTCCAGCTACATTGTGTACATACTGATTTTACAAAAGGGATGGGGAGGGCTTGGGAATACAGACAATAAAAGTGGATCTTGCATTGTTTTTAGAAGGTCCGCTTTAAGCCAGGGTTCACAATATTGTTGTATAGACTGTGGTGTCATTTCCAGCCCACACTGGACCAACGTTTAAGTGCACCATAACACACAGATGTGAAATTTTATGTGTCTTGGTACACTGCTTAAAAAAATAAATAAATGCGTTTTGCGTATTTAGGTCCCTTGTGGTGTGTCGACAGCCCATTTGTTTTGTGTGTGTGTGTGTGTGGTAATGCACTGTGATAACCAGGCCTTAAAGTGGAGCGTCACTTTCAAAATGGCGGCACCCATCGTCTTGTTTCATGGCTTTTAGATGTCTACACATGAGAGGTTTTTACATGCAAATAACATAAATAAAACCCGTCAAAACCACTGATAATTTTATTGGAATATAGTTTTTGAAATGAATGGTCCAATGGCTTCAATACTTTTTGAATTGCTGACCTGAAACGAGCATGTGGCGAAGGAGGACGCCAGATAATCGGACCATACTGCGCTTTCAGGAGGGGGTTATTAGAGGCAGCGTCGGTATTTTTAAGTGCAATTATGGAAATTGGGCCTTAGCAGTTTGTGTTTTAATCAAAACTATTTTGTAAGGAAAAGGCCTTTCGTAAATAGAACGTCTCAGATTCCTGCTGTGCTGCAGATCTTAATCTGAGATTTGTGTTCACCCTAAAGTGCCTTTTGCTGCTTCCTCTCACTTTTTCATATAAAGCATCCCGGCGAATCCTGGAATGGAGTTTGGCCTTGTGAGAACCGTAAAGTTTGTTGCCCGCATTGGTCATTGTCGATTTTCGTGTCTGTGACAGCGCCTCGGCGTGCAAGTCAGAGCTGTAAAGGATGCGGGTTGTAACCGGGGCGCCGCATCTGCGTACTCCAGGGGGAAGAGATTTTTGTGAAGTTATGGCTGCGCTTCTGCTGGTAGTATGAAATATTAAGCACCTCTCTGGTGCTCTCGTGACGTTCTCCTCTTTGTGTCTCCGGCTGACTCTGCTAATCTGGGGTGTGTGCGGCCCTGCGTGCTTGTCATCCGCATCCATTATTAACATGTTTTTTCCATCACTCTATTGCCGGAGCGATAGTTCCACTGTGAAGAGCCAAACTTCTCACTTTAACTCCATCTAGATTTCAGAGGCCCTTTACTTTACTTAAGCTGTGAGGAGCTATACATTACAAAATGACTGCAGTGTAGCTCGCCCTAGTGATATCTGGTTGCTATGGACAAGTCGCCCCAGTGGTATCTGGTTGGTATGGATGGCTCATCCTGGTGGTATCTGGTTGGTGTGGGTAGCTCATCCTGTGGATATCTGGTTGCTATGAGTAGTTCATTCTAGTGGTATCTGGTTGCTATGGGTAGTTCGTCCTAGTGGTAACTGGTGGCTATAGGTAGTTTGTCCTAGTGGTATCTGGTTGCTATGGGTAGCTTGCCTAGTGGTATCTAGTTGCTATAGGTAGTTCATCCCAGTGGTATCTTGTTGCTATGGGTAGTTCGTCCTAGTGGTATTTGGTTGCAGTGGATAACTTGTCCTGGTGGTATCTGGTTGGTATGGTTAGCTCGTTTTGGTAATATACTGTAGCTATTTTTAGCTCATCCTGGTAACCTCTGATTTGCTATGGGTAGCTCATCCTAGTATTACAATTGCTTTGCACACCTTCTCCTGATAAGATCAGGTTGCTATGGGCACCTTCTCCTGATGAGATCAGGTTGCTATGGGCACCTTCTCCTGATGAGATCGGGTTGCTATGGGCACCTTTTGATGAGATCGGGTTGCTATGGGTGGCTCATCTTGGTGGTATCTGGTTGCTGTAGGGAGCTTGCCCTTGTGATATCCACTTTCTGCGGGGAGCTTGCCCTTGTGATATCCACTTGCTATGGTTAGCTTGCCTTGGTGCTATCTGCATGCTTTGGGTACTCCATCCTTCTGATTTCTAGTTGCTATTCCTCATGATATCTGTTTGCTGTGGGTACCACCTCCTGAGGATATCTGGTTGGTTTGGGTAGATAGTCCCGGTGATGTCTGGTTGGTATGTGGTTGCTATAGGTAGCTTGCCGTGGTGGTATGTGGTGCCTATGGGTAGCTTGCCCTGGTGGTGTCTGGGATGAGTCGGATGGCCTGTGAGGTCAATAGCAGCCAGTGATCTTTTATTTACTTATCTGCTCTAAGGGCCCTGACGAACTTATGTGCATGCAACTGTGTGCACTTATACCTTACAGCATATTCGTATGCAATAATGTGCATTTTGTGGAAGCTTTGATATGTTTTGAATGTGTGTTGCAGCATTTTAACTTATATTCAGATTAGGGAATCAGACTTTCTTGATCTGCACACTTGCTGGGGGTCCATAAGTACTAATGCCAGAGGGTCAGAAAAACAGCCAGGCAAATGGGATGTTCTGGAGGAGGACAGCATTGGTAGCCCACTGTATTTCTCCCATGGGAAGTTTTGCTTTAAAGCCTAACTCCATCCAAACTTTTAGCTTTACATAAAGCAGAGAAAGGCTAGAGCCTCTGTCAGGTTTTTATTTATGTGTTCCTATTTGGGAGATTTCCACTCACTTCCTGTCTGGACAGGAAGTGACAGGAAAGCTCCCCAACAGGGACACATACAACCACATTTTTAGTAGAGGCTAGAAAGATTAGGGCTTATGCACAATTGTGGGTGGTCAAAAGGCATCCTCGCTGGTGTGTGTGTGTGTGTGTGTGTGCTTGAGCAATGAGATGCGTTGTGGCGCGCCGTGGAAATGTGTCCTACTGTTTTCAGTGCACATCAACACGGCATGTTGGTGGGACACCTGAATCGCTAGATTATATACATGGAATGAAAGCTCCTCCTCAGTACTGAGCCATTAGTTCACCTTGTTTTGCTGTATATGCCTTGGGGCAGTGATAACGTATGCTGCTATAATGTGACCTCTGGAATCTGAGGGTTAAAGTTACACTAGACGTTACTCTTTAAAATCCTGCAATCCCGCTTTCTCTGTGTTGTAAAGCAAATGTATCAGTTACTTGGCCGTCTATCACTGTCTGGCCGGCTAGATGGCTGTATCAGATTTGCACCCGAGGCCAAATATCTCCTATTGATACCCGATACGCGGATTCGTTGGGGAACGCACTTCTATGGTTACAGCGTATCACTGCTACAAAGCTGGAATTGCAGATGGACTAATCATGGTTGCAGTGCCTATTTAGCACAGGCCATCAGACTATATTGTGGCCCCTCGGCTGATGAAGGCCACGCATGTGTGGTGAACCAGAAGACGCCAATCACTTTACTTCCTGAAGGCGTATCGGTGAGATAAGACCTTTTGAGATCTTCACCTTTTTGGAAAAAACAGATTTAAATTCAATACCAGCCTATAATACCCCTTTATTACCTTGGCATTTTTTTTAAATTTTCAGGGTTGTAATAGTTTGACAATTAGTCCTGTAACACTGTGCTGTATTTTATATCCTTCTTCATTTTTTTTTTGTTAGACAGGTGGAGCTTTCCTTTGGTTTTTAATAACCACTATTGAGATATTGTTAATGTTGAGACTGTTTATTGCATTTCTTGAGGCCCTAAAGAGTCAGGACAGTTCAGATACCCCCCCAAAATGGTTTAGTTTAGGATATATAGCGTATACAGTGCAGCAGTCAGAGATTTTAGGATCAGGAATGTAATGCACAGAACATCTTGCAGATTTCAGTTGTCAGGAGTTTGTGCCTTCTTATGGTGGTGGTCAGGGGTTGGTTCCCCCGTATGGTGGTGGTCAGGGGTTGGTTCCCTCGTATGGTGGTGGTCAGGGGTTGGTTCCCTCGTATGGTGGTGGTCAGGGGTTGGTTCCCTCGTATGGTGGTGGTCAGGGGTTGGTTCCCTCGTATGGTGGTGGTCAGGGGTTGGTTCCCTCGTATGGTGGTGGTCAGGGGTTGGTTCCCCCCCGTATGGTGGTGGTCAGGGGTTGGTTCCCCCCCCCGTATGGTGGTGGTCAGAGGTTGGTTCCCCCCCGTATGGTGGTGGTCAGAGGTTGGTTCCCCCCCCGTATGGTGGTGGTCAGGGGTTGGTTCCCCCTTAAATGTTGACGATCAGGAGTGAATGCTTCTCAACTGTTGGTGGTCAGTACTCCCTGTGTACCCCTTTCTGCTCATTGGTGGTCAATGGGAGCAGAGTAACGTTTACATTAAGAATCAACAGAAAAATGATTGGCGACAGAGGGTTCAAGGGGTCTCTGCAGAGCGCTCCAAAGCACGTGTGAACAAGCCCTAACTTTAATTTTTTAATTGACAACTACATGCCTTGCTTTTGGCTGTCCCGCCCAAGGGGGCCCCATTGAACTCAGTGGGCAAGTTTGACATGCAGTGCCGCCTGTCGTACTATGCAGGACTATGGCATATGTGTACAGCCCAGTCCGGCTGCATTGTAACAACTTGGGTGGGTGGCAATAAGTGCCTCTCAGCCGCCTGTTTTTGGCAAGAAGATTTCCAACCCTGCGCTCAATGGGTTTTCTTTTTTATCCCAGAGCGTTGTGGTCACCTATGGCCAGCTTTAGGCCTCAGTTTTTGCGTCAAATTTTTTTTGCTGCAAATTCAAATTCGTTAACGCACACACCAAAGAAGGAACATTTTATTGTTGCTTACCTAATATAGAAATGGTTAATCCCTTTTTTTTTTTTTTTTTTTTTTTTATATATAAGGTCTTGGTGTAGGTTAAATTTTGCTTCTTTTAAGCGTGCCTACGAATCAGAATATAATATAACATTTGAAGCATTAAAAGGAGATTTCGGAAAAAGAAAAAAAAAATCTTCAAAGCTGCAGTTGCTCCAGGGAATCCATTTTTATTCGGTAATGGATTCTTGTGTTAGGGGAAGGTCTTGTAAAAGCAGCGAGTAATGGGTCCTTTTTATACTGATGTTCTGTTATTCGACAAGCTCATCAAAGACAGCCGGCTTCTGTGTTTTTTCCTTTTTTTTTAAATCCCTTTCACGTGAAAGGCCAAATTAAATGGATGGCAACACAAACGTGAAGAAATGACTTTTCGCATTCCCGGACCTGTGAAAATGTCTTCGCTCTGTCTTTTTTCCACCGACGATTAACTCTCCGGTATCAGGTGGAAATTGAAAGATGGCTAAGCAAATGACTGCATGGCTTACCCATAATTCACTCCTGCGGCTGGTTGACATTCCTCGTGTGAAGTCATTTGCAGTGTTTGACTTATGCTGGCCATACACTATACGAAAAATCGTTCGTATGGACACTTCGTTCGTTTTTCGGCAAGTTAGTGGGCACAAATCGATAATCTTTGTGACGTTTTTGTGGTAAAAAAACGAACGGGAAGTTTGGTAAATTTCTGCCGAACGTACGATAAATTGCAAGGTTAATGTGTTTCCCGTCTGAACTTTCTGCACTAGGTATATGTAAAAAAACGAACACAAAATTATTTATTCATGTCCACTGAACAGATTAACGGTCATTATATGATGGCACGATCGTTTGCGGTCACGGTCGAACGTTCGTTTTTCGAAAAGGGGTTCGGCCGATTTTCTGTATAGTGTATGGCCAGCATTAGTTTAGGACTTTTATTTTATTTATTTTTTTGTTCTGTTTTTTAACCTTTTTTTTTTTTTTTTTTTTTTTTTTTTTTTATTTTTTTTTTTTTTTTTGAGCATTTAAAGGATAAATCTGTGAGCATAAAGTTCAATTCACAAAACTTACCTGGATACGAAACCTTATTTTTAAAAAAACGTTTTTTTTTTTATTTTTTTCCAGCTGAGATTTAAAAATCGGTCACTACTCAGAATAAAGCTTGTTCGTGAATGGGACCTTTTTTTTTAAATTTATTTTAAATTTTTTTTTTTTTTTAGCTGAGATTTTAAAAATTGGTCAACACTCAGAATAAAGATTTGTTCATGAATAAAGCCCTTTTTTTAAATTTTTTTTATATTTTTTTTTTTATGGAAGACGGTTTTTGGTTTCTTTGAATTTTTGTGGTTTCTTTCCAAAATAACCATAGTCTTTGATTTTATACCCACAATCCTTTTATCTCTTTGTGGGGTCCTACTACTTCTGCCCACTGCATTTATTTATATATCTCTCTGCATCAGACATAATTATAGAGCTAATCCAGGCAACAAGTGAAGCTGGTCCTTGATTTACAGGTGCTGTCCAGCAAACTCTGCAACTGAGCTTAAAGCGTAACTAAAGTCAAAAAACAAATACTTTCGCTGCTCAAACTGTTGGTGCTAAATAAATCTTATTATTATTATTATTATTATTATTATTATTATTATTATTTGCTTCTAGTTCTGATTCTCAATCATCCTGTTTCTTTTAAATTCACTGTAGATTTAGTTTGTTATAAATTAACGGTAGAAACATTTTAGATATCCCTATCTACATCAGTTTCCTTTATGCTGATGTCTGCAATCATTCTGCTCTCTCAGTATTCCTTCTTTGTAGCCACCAATTCAGACGCATTGAGAGAAGAGAGTGTAAGTTATGACAAAAAAGTATGCACCTAAGTGAAAGAACGCATCACTTGCAATCCCTTTAGACAAGCATGTTTCGTCCTGCTGGCCACTGAATGGTGCAGACTTTAGCAGTATGATATTTGGGTCCACATTTTCTGGTAAGCGTACCCATATTATCTGTGGTGGTGGATATCGTCACGTTGGTGGCTGTCGCTGTCTGTGGATCAGCATTTTTAATCACCTATGACAGTGATGGCAAACCTTGGCACCCCAGATGATTGGAACTACATTTCCCATGATGCTCATGCACTCTGCAGTGTAGTTGAGCATCATGGGAAATGTAATTCCAAAACATCTGGGATGCCAAGGTTCGTCATCACGGACTTAATTTATGCGTACGTACACTGCGGGGGGCCCCTTGTGAATATTTTATTTGTACATTCGGTCCCTGAGACTTGAATTTATCGCTACCTTTTTTTCTTTTTTGTGCACTTTATGGATTTAAAATCTACTGTACGGACTATTTAGAGCGGCACTTTTATGCCAGACTTTAGCAGTCAGTGCTGATCAGTTGCTTGATTATGGTTTCAGATGCAGGTCCGATAATGTAATTGAGCAACTGATGGGCACACTGCATAGCTAAAGTCTACACCAGGGGTGTCGAAATTAATTTCATTGCGGGCCGCATCAGCATTATGGTCGCCCTCAAAGGGCCGATTGTGTCTGTAAGACTAGATGTCCAGAGCCACCCCCTCCCTTTTTATATCAGATGTCAAGAACCCCTCCACCATCAGAAGTCAAGAGTCTTCCACCCTCTTTTACATCACAGTGCACCCTCCTTACCTTGTGCTGCTGCTGGGAAGAAGCTGTGGGCAGAAATGGGGAGCAGAAAGTGCAGGGGTATGGAGGAGGACCTAAGGAGGGCTGGAGTCAGCTGCTGAATGCTGACACAAGGGGAGGGGAAGAAGAGGGGGTTCTGCGGCTGCACAGAGAGGTGCAGGATCTGACGAAGGAATTCTGTCCTTCGACTGCTTGGACAAGGTGAGGGCCACATTAAATGCCCTGCTGGGCCAAATTTGGGCCTTGTTTTCCAGGGAGAGAGCAGGCCACTGAATGGTGTAAATCACGTGTGTCACATGCATGTCCAAAGGGTGCCCAGGGATATGTTTTCACTTTTGCGTTCAGCAGGAATTTTATGTATTGCCCTCCGTGCTGGCTGCTAGGAAGAACCAGAAATGCTACAAAGCTGCATTAATGAACTGGATATGCACACATTAAAGCAAGAAAAAATATTTCAGCAAAACTAATGCAGCATTTTTGATTCAGTGATTAATGAATGGGATTTTAGTACTCTGTTTATTTTATCATGATATATGCAACATGAACACAGCCGAGAACTGCACAGGCACCATGATTTACATGATTGTGCCCATGGATGATGCCTAAGTAAGGATGGTGCTATCCTTTGTGCGTTGTCAGTGGGGAGTACTGTGACCTTAGTAAGTAAATATGTTTGAAATGTCACACTGACACATTACTTAGCATGCATATACTTAACATTAAAAAAGTATTCACGATTGTAGGTATACTTTAATGTGAGCCACCCACCCAGAAAAGTATGCTGGCAAGGACTCTTTAACTTTATTCAAAATTTATATATATATATATATATATATATATATATATATATATATATATATATATATATATATATATATATATATATATATATATATATATATATATATATATATATATATATATATATATATATATATATATATATATATATATATATATATACATATATACATATATACATATATACATATACATACATATATATACATACATACATACATACATATATATATATATATATATATATATATATATATATATATATATATATATATATATATATATACATACATATATATACATACATATATATACATACATACATACATACATACATACACATATATACATACATACACACACACACACATATATATATATATATATATATATATATATATATATACATACATACACTTTTGTGTGGAGTCCGTGACTTCAGAAACTAAACTCTAAACAGTGGAGCAGGGGTTGATTGTTTAGGCCTACTCAGTTTCCCATGGGCTTCTGCTGTGATTACTTTCCCCTGTGTTCTAGAGAGGGTTGTGGAATTATAGCGGGAGGAAAAACTGAGTGAGCAGCCTGAATATTTTTTAGAACTCCAGCCAATCCCTGGGGAGGTGTTCTCAGTAGGTGGTGGGAGAGCCCATAAAGAGACTGAGACCTAAAGCGGAGAATATAGTGTTCCTGGGTCCAGTCCTGCTGGAGGAGGCCCGGGGCAGGAGTGCCAAAAAAGCCTTTGTGAAGACACCAAGGTCACAGCTAGGCTTAGTAGGGGAGGCCTATTTGCAAGCTTAGTCCTGGAATTGATTGGAGCCAGGAGGAGGTTGTGGGGGGTGGGGGAAGAGGCAACTAGCATGTTCTGGGGGAGATTGGCAATGGCAGCTTTTATGGTTCTCAAAGGAACGGTCTGAAAACTCTTTTACTGAAATCAGCAGAGCTGTTGGGCCCCTGTATTCGCGGAAAGAGCAAAAAAGTTTTGTTCCTCATACTTATCGACTAAGAATTGTTAATTAACACGGCGTCTCCTTCATGTAGAAATATTAATTGGGTTTCCAATCAGGATGCGTGTTCCTGGCAGCTAATGAGCCGGGACAGGGCCAGATCAATAGTCCCTTGATAGGGCTGAATAGATGTGTGTTGGGGCGGGGGGATGATCGCGACAGACAAAAGTGGCGACGCGTTAATGATACAGCAGCTCGGTCCATTGTGAAGGAGTCGTCGCTGTGCCGTTCTCCAGCTGTGCTCCTTCGGAGATGACTGAACAGCTGGAGTTTTGCATTTTGATCATTTCGGTAGGAAGGCTGCAAATTGCGGGGAGAGGCCCGGCAAGCAATTGGTGTCTGCAGAGTGGGATGTAAACAAAAAGCTGCCAGTCCGCGTCCCTTTTTTTTTTTTTTGCCTTGGCTTCTGTCAACTTACCATCCAGGATATGGAGGAATGTGCGCCAAGCTTGGCTTGTCTGTAGCAGAAATGGCCACACTATTATTTACCTTAGTCCAGCCATTCTCAGCTAGGGTTCCTCCAGGGGTTGCTAGGGGTTCCTTGATCTGTGGCTAGTTGACCCTCCCAGTGGATGGTACCTGCATAGTTCAATGGCCACCGCCACTTGGCGAAGCTAACAGCATGACGCCAATGATCTTTTTCTTAGCTATCTGTAAGGGTGGTGTTATTCCTACTGACCACCAATGTAGGGGGATGTTCCTTTTTAAGCTTCTATGAACTGTTTTTAATTGGGATTCTCCAAGATCTAGTTGAATTGTTATAGGAATTCCTCTGGTGTAAAAAGACAGGTAGAGACCATTAACCATCAAATTTCAGTGGATATAATTTGCAATGGTCTTTGAAGGAGCATATTCATTCTGTGAAATGTCAACCTACTGTATATCTATACCATGGTGTAAAAATACATTCACGGTAATTTTAGATCAGTGGTCTCCAAACATTTTAAACAGATTACTGTCCTTCAGGGGAGGGGGCTAGGTCATGGCTAGTGTGTGTAGAAAGTGACCCAGCATCAGTAGGAGTAAACAATGCCTCAGGCTTGGTGGTGAGTGGGAGTAAAAAGATTAAATAGACCTTGTGGTTAGTAGGAGGAGGAATATTACTCCATCATTGGTGTCACTGGGATTAATGGTGCTCCACCATTGGTATCAATGGGAGTAATGGTGCTCCACCATTGGTATCAATGGGAGTAATGGTGCTCCACCATTGGTATCAATGGGAGTAATGGTGCCCCACCATTGGTATCAATGGGAGTAATGGTGCCCCACCATTGGTATCAATGGGAGTAATGGTGCCCCACCATTGGTATCAATGGGAGTAATGGTGCCCCACCATTGGTATCAATGGGAGTAATGGTGCCCCACCATTGGTATCAATGGGAGTAATGGTGCCCCACCATTGGTATCAATGGGAGTAATGGTGCCCCACCATTGGTATCAATGGGAGCAATGGTGCCCCACCATTGGTATCAATGGGAGCAATGGTGCCCCCCCATCATTGGTATCAATGGGAGCAATGGTGCCCCCCCATCATTGGTATCAAAGGGAGTAATGGTGTTTCCCCATCATTGGTATCAATGGGAGTAATGGTCTTTCCCCATCATTGGTATCAATGGGAGTAATGGTCTTTCCCCATCATTGGTATCAATGGGAGTAATGGTCTTTCCCCATCATTGGTATCAATGGGAGTAATGGTCTTTCCCCATCATTGGTATCAATGGGAGTAATGGTCTTTCCCCATCATTGGTATCAATGGGAGTAATGGTCTTTCCCCATCATTGGTATCAATGGGAGTAATGGTGTTTCCCCATCATTGGTATCAATGGGAGTAATGGTGTTTCCCCATCATTGGTATCAATGGGAGTAATGGTGTTTCCCCATCATTGGTATCAATGGGAGTAATGGTGTTTCCCCATCATTGGTATCAATGGGAGTAATGGTGTTTCCCCATCATTGGTATCAATGGGAGTAATGGTGTTTCCCCATCATTGGTATCAATGGGAGTAATGGTGTTTCCCCATCATTGGTATCAGTGATAAAGTGCTCTATTGTTGGCATCAGTGGGATGAATAGTGCCCCATCATTGGTATTGTTTGGTACAAATTTGCCCAATAATTGGTATGAGTGATAGCAATTATGCTCTATTGTTTATCAGTGGGAGGTGTGTCCCATCATTAGTATTGTGTGCAATGCTATCATTGGTGTCAGTGAGCGGAATAATGCCCCATCGGTGTCAGTGGGAGAATTTGTTTCTTGTATCACTGGGAGTAATAGTGCCCCAAGGCACTAGCAAAGGGCCACAGTTGGGAGACCACAGATGCAAACTGCAAAATGTGGAGGTGTGAATGTGACCCATAGCAAATGATGTTAAGTGAACTGTAGTGCGTTTCTGCAAAACGCTCCGCAAAACACTTAGGTGTGAACGTAGCCTTAAGGGGCTTATTTACACTTTAAGCGTTACATTGTGATGCTTCAATGCCTATCATGGCACATGTATTGTGTTTAGTGGTTGTAAACCCTTACATATACCCAGTAGAGTGACTGGCCTCAGGTGATATACAGAGATGAAACAAATCATCCTACATAAGTTGTACCTATTTATCTGCAGTCTTATCTTCTCTACATCCCTTCAAATTCTATAATTTATAAAGCTTGCCTGAGCTGTCAGAAAAATGGGGACGGAGAGCTGAAGTTACATTCTGCAGAACTCTGAGGAGAGCTTTTGAGAGCTGATTGGAGGGAAGGGACACCCTCCCTCCCCTCCCAGATCCCTCCCCTGTTACCTTTTTTTTTAGCTTCTAGCTCTGCGCTGGGGTGCATTGTTGGGTTGCCAGTCACAATGAATTACACCGCACGTGGAGCAGGTGCGTTGTCATGGGCAACTGGGCAAACCCGTATTAACGCCCATGATTTAGCACATGTGTGAATGGGCCCATAATATTTCTTGTATTCCTTTCCATGACACAGAGGGTATGAAGCCGGACATTTCGGTCCCCGACCTGAAGACGCACACGTGAGAAAACATGCAGCTGCACAAAACGTAATCTGTGCGTCGCCCTGTAGTCCGGTCTCCTCCTGAATGGATTGGTATCGAAGGCTCTTTCCAGGTTTTTGCTGTTGGCTTTACACATGTTTACTTTCTCTCGAGGTTTGTAAGATTCGGAAATACAGAACTGGCACACGAGGAAACCCCCGGATTACAGAAGCAGTACGGATAAATTTAGACAGTTACTATTCACTGCCACGGGCTGTGTACATTTTAAAAATGGTCATTAAAATACCAGAGCAGCCGTCTAATTATATAACTGCGCTCGGCATTGGATGTGTGGCCTCGGGAGCTTCTCGCAGGGTGTGCCGAGGAACGTTGCTTCACTCGTCTCGCAGTTTCGTCCCGTGTTTCCTCATGCTAACATATTAAACTGGTGCTGCACCAGAGCTCACCGTCATTCATGCAAAAGAGGACATTAGTGAACTGTTTTATTAAGGGACAACTCTGCGTGCTGGGCAGACAGATTCAGAAGGCTTTTCACAGTGGTTTTGAGTAAGATGACGGCCTCCTGTCTGCATTTAAGAATGGGCAGTCCTCTGCTGTGAGATACATAGGGGGTGTGACTGGGGGTCAGAGAAGGTCTTTTGGCAGTCTCGGACTCTCTGAGCCATTTATAAGATGAAGATACTGTAGTGGCAGAGATGGGGGGCTATTAAAGGAGCAGATACGTGCAGAAGATGAATGCCAGGATGAACCCTAGAACTAATCGGCACAAATCTAATCAATAAGATCTTGTATAAGATTTCAAATCTGCAGCTTTGCATTAAATCAGGGGTGTCAAACTCTATTTCATTGTGGGTCACATTAGCAGTATAGTTGCCCTCAAAGGGTCATTTCTATCTGGGGTGCGCTACGTACAGAGGGCAGTAGGGGAGCCCTATGCACAGAGTGCGGGGTTCAGGGGTGTGCGTTGCATGCAGAGTGCGGGGTTCAGGGGTTTGCGTTGCATGCAGAGTGCGGGGTTCAGGGGTGTGCGTTGCATGCAGAGTGCGGGGTTCAGGGGTGTGCGTTGCATGCAGAGTGCGGGGTTCAGGGGTGTGCGTTGCATGCAGAGTGCAGGGTTCGGGGGTGTGCGTTTCATGCAGAGTGCAGGGTTCGGGGGTGTGCGTTGCATGCAGAGTGCAGGGTTCGGGGGTGTGCGTTGCATGAAGAGTGCAGGGTTCGGGGGTGTGCGTTGCATGCAGAGTGCAGGGTTCGGGGGTGTGCGTTGCATGCAGAGTGCAGGGTTCGGGGGTGTGCGTTGCATGCAGAGTGCAGGGTTCGGGGGTGTGCGTTGCATGCAGAGTGCAGGGTTCGGGGGTGTGCGTTGCATGCAGAGTGCAGGGTTCGGGGGTGTGCGTTGCATGCAGAGTGCAGGGTTCGGGGGTGTGCGTTGCATGCAGAGTGCAGGGTTCGGGGGTGTGCGTTGCATGCAGAGTGCAGGGTTCGGGGGTGTGCGTTGCATGCAGAGTGCAGGGTTCGGGGGTGTGCGTTGCATGCAGAGTGCAGGGTTCGGGGGTGTGCGTTGCATGCAGAGTGCAGGGTTCGGGGGTGTGCGTTGCATGCAGAGTGCAGGGTTCGGGGGTGTGCGTTGCATGCAGAGTGCAGGGTTCGGGGGTGTGCGTTGCATGCAGAGTGCAGGGTTCGGGGGTGTGCGTTGCATGCAGAGTGCAGGGTTCGGGGGTGTGCGTTGCATGCAGAGTGCAGGGTTCGGGGGTGTGCGTTGCATGCAGAGTGCAGGGTTCGGGGGTGTGCGTTGCATGCAGAGTGCAGGGTTCGGGGGTGTGCGTTGCATGCAGAGTGCAGGGTTCGGGGGTGTGCGTTGCATGCAGAGTGCAGGGTTCGGGGGTGTGCGTTGCATGCAGAGTGCAGGGTTCGGGGGTGTGCGTTGCATACAGAGCGTGCAACCCCAATGGAGTTCCCACCACGTTCCAGCTGCAAAACTGATGACGAAGGCCACATGACCAGGCTGGATTCGGCCCGCAGGCCTTGTGTTTGACATATGCGCATTAAAGGTCCCTGCTCATGCATTTTCTGGTAAGGGGTGACAACGCTCCACTCTTGCCTCCCAATTGCTCTCCTGGGTTGTCACCCTGTTACATGTTCTTCCAGGGAAGACTGCACCAAATGCTCTTTGTACTTGATTTTTGTGCCCATTCTGAGTTGATGTAGTAAAGTTATCATGGCAGTGTGCATGTAGACAGGAAGTGCCTCCTAACAGGCCAGAGAAGATTATTGTATTGTTACATACAGCTAGTGTCTACAGCTGTCTTGAATTGATATTTGCTCCCAGTGGTCTCATGCATTCGCAGACTGGAGGAAGATGGGTCAGTATTCTGACAATAAGGCTCTATTGCATCGTGTGCTTACAGTCAAGCATTGTGAACGTGCTTACAGAAGGGGAAGTGCCCTGGTATGACCCTATCAATGTGCTGCTGCTCTTTGTTTGCCCTATGATTGGCCATGGTTGGTCTTGGACCAGGCTGTGTTAGTGCAGTCTGCTGGGAGGTCACCAGTCCGCATGTCCTGTCTGGCTGCAGGATGTAAATCGCAAGCCTGGCTGTACAGACCTGAAATCCTTTGGCAGATGAGATGTTCCCATATGTATATATTTTAACTGTAATCTGCTGGTTGCCTGGGTGAGCTAGCATTATTGCCATGGAAATGCAACTCTTATTTTCCTATTTTCTTAGATACTAATATGAACTATTATTCTCATACAGCATCTGGGAAATGTCTGCATATGATTATTGGACTAGGACATTTTAGGGTCGGGTCGCTCCAGTCTTTTTTCTAAAATCGCTAGCAATTACTGTATTTATCGTATAACACGCACCCTAATTTAAGAGGGAAGTTTCAGGGAAACTTAAATAAACCACTTTGAAGCAAAATAATGGTCAGATAGCATCAATACAGCCTGATCTGTGCCCACCTGCAGCTTCAGTGCCGCCTGATCTGTGCCCACCTGCCGCCTGATCTGTGCCCACCTGCAGCTTCAGTGCCGCCTGATCTGTGCCCACCTGCAGCTTCAGTGCCGCCTGATCTGTGCCCACCTGCAGCTTCAGTGCCGCCTGATCTGTGCCCACCTGCAGCTTCAGTGCCGCCTGATCTGTGCCCATCTGATAGACAGAACACTGGTCCAATGCCGGTGGCGGAGACGGGACTGTGTGTGTGACATGAGAGCTGAGTGAGAACCGAGTCGAGAGGAGATGACGGCTTGGTGAATTCCGGTGGCACTCGTTCCCCTCCGAGGTACGCTGTAGGCGTATTAAAACACGCACCCGCAATTTTCCCCCTATTTTGCGGGTTATACACTGATAAATACGGTAATCACTAAGTGCTAACAAAATGGGACAGTTGCTTTCCTGTGCTGTAGATCACACTAGGCAGAAAGTTGTTGGCCAAACGGCAGCTCCATCCAGACTCAGCTGCTGTTTGGGTATTCTGTCGGCCATTGGCTCTGGGTGCCCTGTATCCTGAGAGGCAGCTGTAGAGCATTGCACACAGAAGGAAATAGTAAGTGGGAGGGCACTCCAGGGGAAAAGGTATTTTTCTAATTCATCTGGGTAAGTGAAAATGGAAAGATGGCACTGGACCCTCAAGGTTATCCTGTTGAAATTGCTGTCCAATGGTATTGTAATGTTGTCAGTATAGGTCAGTGGTCTCCAAACTGCGGCCCTTTACTTTTATCTGCCCCTTTTGGGGCACTATTTCATCCACTGATACCAACAATGGGGCATAATTTTCCCCCACTGAGACCAGTGATGGGCACAATTCCTCCCCCATGACACCAATGATGGCACACAATTCCTCCGAATGATACCAACAATTGGGCCCACTGAGGCACAATTCATGCCACTGAAACCAACGATAGGGCACAATTCCTCCAATTGATACCAAAGATGGGGCATTGATTTTTTTTTCACGTTGATGGTCGGACCTTTTAGGCTTCATGCACACAGGACGTTTTTACAACCTCTCCTGAATGATTTAACTTTTTGTAACGCTTCTAAAACGCGTTTGCGTTTTTAGCAGCGTTAAAAAAAAAAAAAAAAAAAAAATATAAACATATATATATGTATGTATGTATGTATGTATGTATGTTTATATTTTTTTTTTTTTTTCTGGAAAAAACGCCTGTAAAACGAAACGCGGCTAAACTCGAGTTACTGCATTTAGAAGCACTTGGCGCTTGAAATACCTCTGAACACTTTTTTTTTTTTGAGTTCCAAAAAAAAGCCTCTAAACTCAACTGCCTAGAAATTACTATAAACGACCCTGTGTACATGTACTGATAAAATAACATAGAGGAGAGTTCAGGAGCAGTTGAAAAAAATGCCCAACTTATCCTAAACGTTCGTTTAGCAGCAGCAGTGTACATGAGGCCTTATACTCTCAATGGCCAGAGTCTGGCCCTCCCTAAAGTCTGAAGGACAGTAAACTGGCCCCCTGTTTAGAAATTTTGGAGCCCCCTTAGTATAGGGCTACACCCCAGAGGATATCCACCTATTGATTTGAAATAAAGCAAAAATAAGTATAGAAACAACACCTCTTTTATTGCTTGTATGCAGTAGTCTGCAATAATCCAGGTACAATTTTATTCTAGTAAGGGTCAGAGGGGAAAAAAAGGGGTATCTTATGTGTTTTGGGGAACCCAAAACACCCCCCTTCATCAGGGTCACGGGTTCACTTCTGACTTCCTTATTTCCTCGTTTTTCCTATTGAAGGGCATTTTTTTTTTCTTTTTCTTTTATTGGCCTATGAAAGGCATTGGCTACTCCTTTTAGTTTTTTTTTTTTTTTTGATAGCCCCTCTGCCCCTCACTGGAATAAAATTGTATCTGGACTAGGGCTAGGGAAAAAACTATTTAATTCTTGAATCGAGTTGAGAGGTCAAATCGATTCAAAATTTCAGCAAATCGATTTTTTTTTTTTTTTAGATTTTCTTTTTTTTTTTTTTTTTTTGCACCAGGGCCGGCACTGACACCGCGCCGGTCCTGAGGAGCTGCGGGCAGGAGTTTTTAGACGAGGCCGTGGCTTTGGCCTAGTCCGCGAGACCGGATGCCGCGAACTAGGCCGAAGCCACGACCTCGCCTAAAAACTCCTGCCCGCAGCTCCTCAGGACTGGCGCGGTGTCAGCGCCGGTCCTGGTGCAAAAAAAAAAAAAAACTCGATTTGAATTGCGTATCAGTGTTTTTTTTTTTTTTTTTTTTTTTTTGAGAAAATCACCCAGCTCTAATCTGGACTATTGAACAGTGGTGGATTTTGGTATTTTTGATTTTGACATAGGCCACCAACAAAAACAAGCCCTATAGCTGGATGACGTTTATTTTCCCATGAAGAGGCTGAAATTTCCTCCTAAGCTTTTATAATTCGGCCCTAGGGGTATAAGGAACGTCGGGTACGTTTTGGAGAATTCGGAATGTTACCCCGTTTTGTGATCAGAGGCACATTAGTTAATAACATTTTGCTTGGGGTTTTTAGAATATTGGGAAATTGTATAATTTTTGCCATGAGACTCTGTTTGGAATGGGGCCTCGGAAGCCTGACATGATGGATGTAATTATACCTAATCAAAGCCACCTCTTACCTCATCCTTCACCGCTCCTGTGTGGTCAGTAGCGGAATAAGATTACCTTGAGCTCTGGGCGGTAATCAAGACTGAACGCCAGAGCGCGGCACACATGGGCTCAATAAAACGCGTATAATTATATAAATACATTTTCCTCTGGTTGAAGGAAATGGGATGATGAAATGCCCTTCCTGGGAAAAAAAATATTAAAGGGACAGAATCGCGAGGGGGGGGGGGGGGGGGGATGGGGAGCAGAATATTGGCCTTCATCATAGCCAGTGTTTTTCTTGGAGAACCCTTTGTTTTCATGTTTAATTTTTTCTTTTTTATTGTAATGTTCGGCCATTGCTGGTCAACTCATCACCAAGCTTAGTTCTGTTTATCTTGGAGATTGTTCTCCTGTAAATCAAAACTGCATAGAACGTCTTTAAAGCTGAACTTAAAGCAGATGGCGAAATTATTGGTGACACCATAAATGTGTGAGCCGGTTTATCTGCCAAAGAATGTGGAGTTGTGTTCAGTTGGACTTATGGTGTAGGCACCCTGCCAGACAGCGCAGTCAGGATCCTTACCTACAACTACAGTGCACTTTAACTATGGTGTCTTAAACTGGAGTTTATGTATTTTTGTATAGAATAAGCATAAGTGCCCAGTTTTGGAGATAGATAGATATATAGATATCCAGGGCTTTTTTTTCTCGGAGAATAGGTGCAGGAACTCCCCCCCCGTCTGAGTCACCCCCTTGTCTCTGCCCCCCTACCCACCTCCAACCACCGTCCCTTGATTCCACCTCCTACCCACCTACCAGTACTGCCCCTTTTAGAGAATACAGAACCAAGTATCTTTTTGTGGTGCTAAATCATTTGTATGGAACATGTTAATGATAAAAAGAAAAGCTGTAAAATAGATCCCCTGCAGCCAGCAACAATAGAATCCCAAAAATAGACTCCCCCCGCAACAATGGACTCCACCCCAACAACAATAGATTCCCTGCAGCAACATTGAACCACCCACAACAAAATATCACACCCAGTAACAAAATATCCACCCGAGCAATATTAGACGCTTCCCCCAGCAGCAACAACAGATCTCCCAGCAGCCAGCATCAATGGATCCTCCAGCAGCCAGCATCAATGGATCCTCCAGCAGCCAGTAAAATAGACCTCTCCCTCAACAGTAGATCCCTTCCAGCAACATAAGACCCCCCAGCAACAATAGGTTCCCCATCAGCAACAATAGACCCTCACACAAAATCAGATCCCCACCAGTGACAATAGATCACCCAGCAGCCAATATCAATAGACCCTCCAGCACACCCCATGCTTTTACATACATTTAGTGCTGGAGGTGCCTGAACTGCGTTCCCCCGTGTTCCTGCTGAAAAAAAGCCCTGTATATATCCTACCAATCTATCTCCTATGTTACCAAAAGTATTGGGACACCTGCCTTTACACGCACATAAACTTTAATGGTATCCCAGTCTTAGTCCGTAGGGTTCAATATTGAGTTGGCCCTCCCTTTGCAGCTATAACAGCTTCAACTCTTCTGGGAAGGCTGTCCACAAGGTTTAGGAGTGTGTCTATGGGAATGTTTGACCATTCTTCCAGAAGCGCATTTGTGAGGTCAGGCACTGATGTTGGACGAGAAGGCCTGGCTCAGTCTCCACTCTAATTCAACCTAAAAGTGTTCTATCGGGTTGAGGTCAGGACTCTCTGCAGGCCAGTCAAGTTCCTCCTCAAACTCGCTCATCCATGTCTTTTTGAACCTTGCTTTGTGCAATGGTGTGCAGTCATGTTGGAACAGGAAGGGGCCATCCCCAAACTCTTCCCACAAAGTTGGGAGCATGAAATTGTCCAAAATGTCTTGGTATGCTGACGCCTTAAGAGTTCCCTTCACTGGAACGAAGGGGCCAAACCCAACCCCTGAAAAACAACCCCACACCATAACCCCCCCTCCATCAAATGATTTGGACCAGTGCACAAAGCAAGGTCCATAAAGACATGGATGAGTGAGTTTTGGGTGGAGGGACCTGATTGGCCTGCACAGAGTCCTGACCTCACCCCGATAGGGATAAATTAGAGCGGAGACTGCGAGCCAGGCCTTTTCATCCAACATCAGTGCCTGACCTCACAAATGCACTTCTGGAAGAATGATCAAACATTCCCATAGATACCTCGAAATCTTGTGGACGGCCTTCCCAGAAGAGTTGAAGCTGTTATAGCTGCAAAGGGTGGACCAACTCAATACGGAACCCTACGGACTAAGACTGGGATGCCATTAAAGTTCATGTGCGTGTAAAGGCAGGTGTCCCAATACTCATATAGTGTGTATATATACCATTTTTTTTATTCTTTAAGAAATTCACCTTTCTCTCCGCTGCCACGGCTGACCTGGCTGCACTACATGTGAGAAAAGTCCTGGACAGCCGCACTCAAAATGATAATCGCCTTTATTTATAAAAACAACAAAAGTACATGCCACAGCAAGAAGTACAGAGAAGCTGACACGTTTCACACTATAGTTAGTGCTTAATCATATCTGAGCTATGATTAAGCACTAACTTTAGTGTGAAATGCTTCAGCTTCCCTGTACTTCTTGCTGTGGCATGTACTTTTGTTGTTTTTATCAATAAAGGCGATTATCATTTTGTGTGAGGCTGTCCAGGACTTTTCTCACCTTTATCGCTACTAGCATTGCCGGCACCTGAGGCTTCCAGTTTGGAGGAGAGGTTCCTGATTGACCTCCTTAGAGCGGTGATTTTTCTTTCTCTCTGGCTGCACTGCAGTCGTGACTCGGGGAGCGCAGTGAGTCAGTCGATGACCCCTCTGCAATTTTGTGTCTGTCTCTGAGCAATCTCTGTGCTGCTGAACCCGGATAAGCAGGAAACGGAGGCTTTTCCGGAGTGTTTCAGCAGGAATTCATGTTCTATTTATTGTAGTCCCCTGTTTCCCTTTGGCCCGGGAGCTGAGCGCTGACCCAAGGACAGTTAAAATCTCTGTGCTGTCTTTTTTTTTTTTTTTTTGTTTTGTTTGGTTATGTTTTATGTTTTGTTTTTTTGTTTTGTTTTTCTAGGAAAGTTGACTCTTTTTCATAATTCAATAATATAAGAACCATCTGCAGTGAGAGCAAAAGTGGGGCAATTCATTTGGAATGCGGTCTGATACAAGCTGCTTTTTGTACGAAAAGAACATTTAAAGTAAATGCATAAGAAACGTAATCTTGTAACTGGACAAATCCTAAAAGGAAGACAAGTAATGTTGTTTTTTCCTGACATTTTTTTGGGGCGCTTAAGAAATGGATTGCTGATCTTAGCGATTCGGCACAGGCTAGAGCGACTAAGCTCCTAAAATCGCCCATTTAGCTTAGGCCTAATGGTCTATAGATTTAAAGTAAATTCCCACGTTTGCAGCCAAAGTGGGGGATATTGGCAACTTTCAATTTGTTACATGTTCCCATTAACATAGCATAACATAAAAATTGCTGGTTCCCTTTTTAGGCGCTGTTTACTTGCTTGAAAATCCTCAAATGCTCTCCCTGTTTTGTAATGTTTAGGAGGGGGTTGTGGATTAAGGCAGGGTTCACACTATTGCAAATTGGATGCGAGTTCGTCGCATCCAATTCGCAATAACAGGAGATTTTGATCGTCTCTCTATGGAGCTGGTTCCCATATCTCCGCTGCGGCTCCAGTGTGAATTTGCACAGGGGCTCTCTGCGTCTTTTGGTTCCTTTTTTAGGTCCGAAGTCAGCCAAAAATTCGGGTTGAAATTGGACCTAAAAAGGTGAACAGGGACGCACCGGACCCCTGCTGCAAGCTGCATACAAAGATAGTGTGAACCCAGTCTTAAAGGGGTTGTAAAGGTTCACGTTTTTTCACCTTAAAGCATCCTATGCATTAAGGTGAAAAAACATCCGACAATGCCGGCCCCCCCAACCTCCCCGTTTTTACTTACCTGACCCCTCGAAAGTCCAGCGCTCGCTCCCGTCCTCCTCTTTGCCACTCAGCCTGGCCGTTGATTGGCTAGAGTGGATGGATTGAAAGCAGCGCAGCCATTGGCTCGCACTGCTGTCAATCACATCCAATGACGCGGCACTCCGGGGGGCGGGGCCAAGTGATACAGTCAGCAGCTATAGCCGCCGGCTGTATCACGGGAGCGCGCCCGCAAGAACTAAACACCATGCAAGAGAGCTCGTGTGAAGGTGTCTAGTTCTTGCGGGGAGGAGCTGAGACAGCCGCCGAGGGACCCCAGAAGACCAGGTTCGTTTTGCTCCGGCACAGTGGAGGTAAGTATAACATGTTTGTTATTTAAAAAAAATATAACAAAATATATAACTTTACAACCCCTTTTTAAAGCGAAGTACCACCCAAAAATTGAACTTCCTCTGTCCGGATTCCCCCCCCCCCCCCTCCGGTGTCGCATTTGGTACCTTTCAGGGGGGGAGCAGATACCTGTCTAATACACAGGTATTTGCTCCCACATCCGGCGAAAGATCGCCGCAGTATCCACGGAAATCTACGCCATCTCCGGCTCCCCGCCCCCTCCACTGTCTTCTGGGAGACACACAGGTCCCAAAAGACAGCAGGGGCCACTCAGAACGCTCAGCGCGACTTGTGCATGCGCAGTAGCGAACCAGGCTGTGAAGCCGCAAGGCTTCACTTCCTGATTCCTATACTAGCAATGTCAGCGCCTCCACCCGGAGCTACGGGTCGGCTTTGGGTGAGGACATCAGGACATCGAGGGCACCCTGGACAGGTAAGTGTCCTTATTTTAAAAGGCAGCAGCTGCAGTATTTGTACTTTTTTTTTTTTTTAAATATTTATTTATATTTTTGTAGGCGGAACTCCGCTTTAAGGTTAGCATAATTACCCTTGTCTGAACTGTGCTGCCAGTCCTTCATTATCAGCTGTAAACTAGATTTGGACACTGTCCTAACAAAGGGTTAACATTTTTGACATTGTGCCCCCTGCATTGTATGTTAATGAGGGACAGCTCAGTCTGCATAGAGACAGACACTGAGACTACCCAGAAATCCTTGGAATCAGCCATGAGACCTTCTCCTTAGAAACATCTAAAAGGTGAAAAATACTTTTTTTTTTTTTAATTTTTTTTATCTATAGCAAACATATAGGGTTTCCTAAATATGACAGCAAAAGTAGCAATACCCTTTTTAAAGCTGAACTCCAGGCAGATGAAAAAAAGAATGAATGCACCTCTGTAATCATTAACCACTTGCCGACCGCCACACACAGATGTACGTCGGCAGAATGGCATAGGCAGGCAAATGGGCGTACCTGTACGTCCCTTCGAGTTTGCCGACTATCGGGCGCTCGCGTGCCCGCGGGTCTCGCAAACTCTGTTCGCTGGCGGCCCGCGATTACGATTGCAGTAAGGAGAGGCAGAACGGGGAGATGCCCATGTAAACAAGGCATTTCCCTGTTCTGGCTAGCAACATGACAGAGATCCACTGCTCCCTGTCATTGGGAGCAGTGATCTGTCATATTGTAGTAAGCCCATCCCCCCTACAGTTAGAACACCTCCCTAGGACACACTTAACCCCTTGATCGCCCCCTAGTGTGTAACCCCTTCCCTGCCAGTGTCATTTATTCAATAATCAGTGGCTATTTGTAGCTCTGATCACTGTTTAAATTACAGCGGTCCCAAAATAGTGTCAAAAGTGTCCGATGTGTCCATCATAATGTGGCAGTCCCGATAAAAATCACAGATCGCCGCCATTACTAGTAAAAAAATAAATAAAAATGCTATAAATCTATCCCCTATTTTGTAGACGCTATAACTTTTGCGCAAAACAATCAATATACACTTATTGACTTTTTTTTTGTTAACAAAAATATGTAGAAGAATACATATCGGCCTAAACTGTGGAAGAATTTATATATATATATATATATATATATATATATATATATATATATATATATATATATATATATATATATATATATATATATTATTATAGTAAAAAATATATATTTTTTTTTTTCAAAATTGTCTTTTTTTTGTTTATAGCGCAAAAAATAAAAAAAAACGCAGAGGTGATCAAATACTACCAAAAGAAAGTTCTATTTATGGGAAAAAAAGGATGTCAATTTTGTTTGGGTACAACGTCGCACGACCGCTCAATTGTAAGTTAAAACAACGCAGTGCCGAATCGCAAAAGATGGTCTGGTCAATAAGGGGGTAAAATCTTCCGGGGCTGAAGTGGTTAATACTTTAATTTTAAAGCTATGTAAGAAACCTGCATTTGACCTTTTGTCCTCTAAGTACAGCAGAGCTCAGAGTGGAAGATGGAGCAACACAAGGACACAGTCAGTTGCACCTCACCTGAGATGGATTACATTTGTAGTGTGTTTAGAGCAGTGCATGTGACCGCAACCAATATTCACTGCTCGTTCCAAAGAATGGGGGGGAAAAGGAGAAGTTCTGGAGCTAATAGAGGGCATTACAAGGAGCCAGGAAAACCTTAAAACGCTTTCATGAAAAATAATTACAGGCCCATTAAGTAGGGGAATGCGTATGGAGAATTTTTGGAGAAGGATATTGTATCACTTTAAGGAACATTGAGGAGAGAACGGAGAACAGAGATGAGCTCACCAGTCTGCTGCTTCTCTTTTCACTGTCCAGTCAGATGAGGTTGGGAAGGAGAGCTGTACTTGTTACTTCACTGCAGCAGAGAAGAATCAGTTTCTATTGTCTGCATGGTGGATGATGTCCACCCTCTGACATCTTTGTCCACATCTTGGACAATGTTCATCTGCAGGACCTAAGAGAAGTCCTTAGGTCAGAGCTAGCGACTCTGCTTCCGTCCCCACCTTGGGGACTGGATGTCGAGCAACCCTTGGCTGCTCGACATCCAGTGCTGCATCATAGGAAGAAGGGTACATGCTGAAAATGCTAGATGCTTGGCTGTCCCTGGCTTGAATACTTTTAAGTCTATGTCATGGAACAAGCATGCATCAAATAAAGTCGGAACTTGTGGTTTCCCTACTTATTCTGGGTCAGTCTTTGGACAGCCAGGCAGCTAGCATTTTCAAAAAGAGAACAGGTACCCCCTTTTTTCCGTGCCATTACTATAATAAACAGGAAAATCGCATTTAGCTGCCTGTCTAAACTCTACCCATAGAATTCCGTCCAGGACATGATTGCCGCTAAAGTCGATCTAAATGCCTAGCCCGAAGCAGGAAGTGGCATGACTGCGAGGGCTCGGTGCCGCCACGACTCGTGCAACCCTTTGTTCCCGACGGCTTACATTACTTTATTTCTACAGAGCTGATTGTTTTATAATCACAGTTCCTGCTCGCTATCTTGCAAACAAAATTACATTTAGTAATTAAAATCAAACACAACCAACTGCAATTTTTTTTTTTTTTTTTGAAGGAATAATATTAGATTTGTCCCGGGGCTAAGCGCCAAAGAGTTTGTGGGTGTTTAATTGGCTGATGGGACTACCAGGAAATCAGTTTAATGGATGCTGCTTATGAAATGTGATTAATTGTTGCATCTGTCATTTTACATTGATGGCAATGGAAGATGCAAAAGGCCATCCTGACTAAGAAGTTAAGAGGGCTGGATTTGTGAATAATTCCATCTGACCTTCTGGGTAGACTGGTTAAGCAGCCAGATTCGCATCCACGTCCTATAAATCATTGGCGGACTTTGGTTAGTGCTCTGGGCACTAGGTTTCAATCCCACTCTGGGAGGTAGGAGTTATAGGTCTTTGATCCCAAAATAAGCACTAAATTAAATACATTTCAACCCTTATATTGAGACGTTTGTACTGATGAATGAAGCCTGTTTGCAGGCTTCATTTACACAGAAGCTCCATCCTGTGTAAATGATGAAGGTGGATAATGTCAAAGGAAAAAGGTGTCCATCCTTTGACATCTTTGTCCGAATGGTGGAAGGTGTCCATCTTCCTTCTAACATCTTTGTCTGAAAGGTATTCACCCTCTGACATCTTTGTCTGAAAGGTATTCACCCTCTGACATCTTTGTCTGAATAGTGGGAGGTGTCCATATTTGACATCTTTATGTGAAAGATGGAAGACGTCCATATGCTTGACAACTTTGTCTGCATGTTGGGTGATGTCCACCCTCTGACATATTTGTACTCATGTTGGGTGATGTCCACCCTCTGACATATTTGTACTCATGCTGGATGATGTCCACCCTCTGACATATTTGAATAGTGGAAGATGTCTCTCCTCTAAAATTTTTGTCCAGTGGTTGAAGGCGTCTGTCCTTGGACATCTTTGTCTGAACGATGGAAGATGTCCACCCTCCAACATCTTTGAATAGTGGAAGATGTCTGTCCTCTGACATTTTTCTCCAATGGTTGAAGGCGTCTGTCCTTGGACATCTTTGTCTGAATAGTGGGAGGTGTCCATCTTTGACATCTTTATGTGAAAGATGGAAGACGTCCATATGCTTGACAACTTTGTCTGCATGTTGGGTGATGTCCACCCTCTGACATATTTGTACTCATGCTGGATGATGTCCACCCTCCAACATCTTTGAATAGTGGAAGATGTCTCTCCTCTAAAATTTTTGTCCAGTGGTTGAAGGCGTCTGTCCTTGGACATCTTTGTCTGAACGATGGAAGATGTCCACCCTCTGATATCTATGCCCTCTTGTGAAGTATACAAGACTGTCACTTGGCAAACTATGACTGCCGGCATCAAGGTGACCTCATGGGATGTAGTCTAATGCTCTCTCAAGGTAAATATTGGTTCCGAACTCGAAATGGTTCCTCTGCCAGTGGCTGTGGACTCTATCTACGTTCAGTGTGAATTACCAGCCACCATGTAGACAAAGAAACTCTGCAGTCGTGCTCCTAGTAATGCAAACAACATAAAGCTCTCAGTTCCCTAATCTCTCTTGTGACAACTCTTTATGCCCTTGTTTTGTTACTTGGTAAAACCTCTCTTGTGACATTCCTTATCAAGGCCGATTAGAGCTGCTTGGAAGGCTTTATAGGGCCTCTGACACCTCAACTTTCTTACTGTTGCAAAATACTTCACATGAAGTGTTTAAAGGGACCTTAACCTTGTCAGTTTTATTACCCTGTCTGTATTTTAGGACCAATAAACCCATAAAATCTATGAATATCTCTTACAATTTTTAAGATAAAGAACTTGATTTGTGGAGTGAGATGTTTTCTTATGGTCGTCTGACTTCTGTCGGCTAAAGGATAGCTCTGCAGGCAGCCATTCTTCAGCCTGATGGCATAAAGTCATAAGTTATGTTTCCTAGAAAGACTATAAAAGATTGGATAATTTAAAGCTGGACCCTCCAACCTTTTTTTCCATCTTGTACAGTTGTAAAGGCTCCTCTCCTCCTACTGAAATTCCTACCTCTGATTTTCACTGCACACTGTGAGCTTCTCACATTTAGAATTTGCAGCAAGTCATTTAAAATTTTATTAGCATGTTGCTAAAGAAGGACCCAGGGAAGGCAAAATTTAAGCAAGAAACTTAAACTTTAAGTTGTAGGTAGGTGGATTGATTCACCTATCAGGTTTTTATATCTCCGATTCCAGTGCAATTTGCCAGTTGACTCCATCTGTAGCTTGTAGTCTTACTCTTGCCCTTGGCAGCTGTGATATTCTTACTTTCTCAGCCACTTTTTCTGTAATATAAAGTGAATTGTGCTCATGTCGATAGAGAGAACCCAAAACCAGATGGTAGAAAGCTCCCATTCTAGATTCCCAAAGGTAAATGTAGTTGTTAGTGGACACTCAGTCTGTTGGCATCCACCCAAAACTGAAATCCATTTTTTGGTTTGGCTTGCTCTTTAAGGCAGCAATAAGGAAGATGTGCCATGTCCGGGAGTGTGTGGCTGAGCTGATTGGCTGCCAGCAGGCTTTGGCTTTCGGCAGTTCCTCATATAATTGTCTGTGTTCAGTCCCCACTATACAGCCTGCCTATACTTGCCTGCGGGCTGCTCATCTCCTGGTGGTGGATGACAAGTGACACGGTGTTCTTCTTTCCTCCCAAAATCTGAAGTACGATGACAATGGTGGAGACAGTGATGCCAGGTTTTGTATTCCGAGTTCATCTGGACTTTGCTTAGCAGAAAGCTTTTTCAGGTTGGGTTTCTGTATTGAGCTATAGTTTTAAAGTCTAAAGTCCTATCTGTGAAATAACATCTAAAGTGACCCATCAGTAATGTTACATGAGTCAAAAGATTCCTGACATGTTAAAATGTACAAGAGGATAATTTTTCAAAAAAGGTTCCACCTTTTTATCCCTAAATCCATCCTCAAGTCCAAGCCAAGAGACTTTGCCTAAGGTGAGATGATGTCATCAGTCTGTCGCAGGCAGGAGGAAGCATTTCCTCAGTGTCCTCTACCTCGTATCCCCTTAGTGATCAGACTGCAACATTGTAGCAAGTCACAATGTGAGAGGCTGCAGACATTTGTGAACATAGCCAGGAACAACACAGGGACCGGGATTCGCATGATTGTGTCATCAGAGCCAGCATCTCGGTCCAGGAAGTTCACCTGAACAAGGATGGCTCAGTCTTTTTGAAGAGAAAGCATTGTCCGGGAGAGTACTGTGATCTCTGGAAATGTTACATATTGTTTAGCACTTCACATATAACTGATACAGTGGCTACCTTTTAGGCCCCTTTCACACCAGGGGACCGATCGGGTCTGCTTATCCGTTTTTTCAGGTGGATCAGATCGCACCACCCATTGCCTTCTATGGAGCAACCGTTCAGGTCTGGTCCGCTAAAAACAGCCGGATAGGGATACGTTCGCTATCCAGCAGATCGGATTGGATGACAGTCAGATGGAAATGGACAGCGGGCTGTGTCCGTATCCGCTCTGCATAGCGGAGCGAACACAGGCCTGTCATCCGCCTGCTCAGTGGGGATCAGCGGAGACACAGATCTGGTGATGGATTCCGCTCCGTCTGAAAGGGGCCTTAAAGTGGTTGTAAAGGCTAAAGGGTTTTTTTTTTTACCCTAATGCATTCTCTGCATTAAGGAAACTTTTTTTTTTTTTTTGCAGCTGCTCCCTCCTAAATACTTACTCAAGCCCAATGTTGATCCAGCACTGTGCCCGAAAGCAGCAGTGCTGCTGTAGCTCCCTCCTCCCTAGACTTGGTGAGAGCAGCGGGAGCCATTGGCTCCTACTGCTGTCAATCAAATCCGGTGACAAGGGAGCAGGGGGTGGGGCTGAGCCACGCTGTGTGTGTGTGTGTGTGTGTGTGTGTGTGTGTGTGTGTGTGTGTGTGTGTGTGTGTATACGTCAATAGATGCACACAGTGCAGCCAAGGATCGAGCTCGTATGAGTGTCCCCATAGCAAGTGGCTTGCTATGGGGTCACTTGGCAGGTGGAGGAGCCTGGACACAGGATCCCAGAAGAGCAGAATCAGGGCTGGTTTTGCACAGTGCAGGCAAGTATGACATGTTTATTTAAAAAGATAAGAGCCTTTCACACGGGTCCGCCTGTCAGTTTTTCAGGCGGACCTGTTAGGACACTGCATTGTCCTCTATGGAGCGGCCATCTGATCTGATCCTGTCCCCCAAAAACAGATGGATGGTGGTCCTATTTTCCAATCTGTCCATCAGATCAGATTGGATGAAAACGGACAGGCGGTCCGTTTCCATCTGATTTCCCCATAGAGGAGAGCAGGACTGTGTCCGTGTCCGTTCTGCACAGCGTTAAATTGGATGTAAACCCGAAATTTTTATTTATTTTTTTATATCGTACTATCATTTGAGCCCAGTCTTGCCACACAGAGTTAATCCATCTCTGAACAATCCTCTTTTATTGTTCAGTGAGAAAAATCTTGACAAACTGAGAAAAACTTTGTCAAATCCTCCCCCTTGCTGTGAGTGACAGGTGATTTACATATCTCGTGCACTAGCCTAAGACATGCATTATTTTTTAATTCCCTCCCCCACTCCTTTCTTCAGCAGCTCTGCAAGGATTGGCTGTTCCACACCTCAGCATGATTTGGCATGCTTAAGTCATGTGGTTACTTTCCTGTCTTTTCACTGGATGTTAGAGCTCATAGCAGAAGTTCAGTGTTAAAAATACACAGGGGAGTGTAGAGGTGGGCGGGGAGTCTACTGACTTCACGACTCCACCCACCGAGCTCCAGACAACAGACCCACCCACAGAATCTGCAGTTTTTCGGGTCTCATAACAGACAGAGGGGAGACATTTGACAGGTAAAGATACATGCAGGAGGCATTTATATCCTTATAGATAACCCCTATGGCAGTAGTTTAGAAAGGATGACATTGGGTTTACATCCACTTTCAGCGGAGGCGCCCGTGTGAAAGGGGCCTTAGAATCACTTTACGTTCCATGTTATCCACTGCAACCACATTCTGTAGGTCTCCTCACATGTGGGATGGTTACGCTTATTTCAGTCTGATTCCGAATCCCAAGGCAGGTTTTAAGCAGGTTTTAAGTCTTTTAAAAGAGGAAAAATAAAAATATATTTTGCTGCAGTATTCACCTTCAATCCAGACATTTCCTCTGCAGTACATGTTTTTTTTTTTTCCTGCTGCTAGATGGTCCTCAGTCTGGTGGACGGCATCATTCAATCCACTTCCTCTGAGCTCATGTCATCCTGGACCTGCCCCCCCCCCCAGTCTGTGACTGGACTGTGAAAGGAGAAGCAGCACAGCTCTCTCTTCACTCTCTCTTCTCGCTCTCCTCTCGCTCTCTTCTCGCTCTCTTCTCGCTCTCCTCTCGCTCTCTTCTCGCTCTCCTCTCGCTCTCCTCTCGCTCTCCTCTCGCTCTCCTCTCGCTCTCCTCTCGCTCTCCTCTCGCTCTCCTCTCGCTCTCTTCTCTCTTCTCTCTGCTCTCTGCTCTCTGCTCTCTCTCTGCTCTCTTCTCTCTGCTCTCTTTTCTCTCTCTCGCCCCTCTCTCTCTCTCGCCCCTCTCTCTCTCTCGCCCCTCTCTCTCTCTCGCCCCTCTCTCTCTCTCGCCCTCTCTCTCTCTCGCCCCTCTCTCTCTCTCTCGCCCCTCTCTCTCTCTCTCGCCCCTCTCTCTCTCTCTCGCCCCTCTCTCTCTCTCTCGCCCCTCTCTCTCTCTCTCGCCCCCTCTCTCTCTCTCGCCCCCCTCTCTCTCTCTCGCCCCCCTCTCTCTCTCTCGCCCCCCTCTCTCTCTCTCGCCCCCCTCTCTCTCTCTCTCTCTCGCCCCCTCTCTCTCTCTCTCTCGCCCCCTCTCTCTCTCTCTCTCGCCCCCCTCTCTCTCTCTCTCTCGCCCCCCTCTCTCTCTCTCGCCCCCCTCTCTCTCTCTCTCTCTCGCCCCCCCTCTCTCTCTCTCTCTCGCCCCCCCTCTCTCTCTCTCTCTCGCCCCCTCTCTCTCTCTCTCTCGCCCCCCTCTCTCTCTCTCTCGCCCCCCTCTCTCTCTCTCGCCCCCCCTCTCTCTCTCTCGCCCCCCCTCTCTCTCTCTCGCCCCCCTCTCTCTCTCTCTCTCGCCCCCCCTCTCTCTCTCTCTCCGCCCCCCTCTCTCTCTCTCTCGCTCTCTCTCTCTCTCTCTCGCCCCCCCTCTCTCTCTCTCGCCCCCCCTCTCTCTCTCTCGCCCCCCCTCTCTCTCTCTCGCCCCCCCTCTCTCTCTCTCGCCCCCCCCTCTCTCTCTCTCGCCCCCCTCTCTCTCTCTCGCCCCCCCCTCTCTCTCTCTCGCTCTCTCTCTCTCGCCCCCCCCTCTCTCTCTCTCGCCCCCCCTCTCTCTCTCTCGCCCCCCCTCTCTCTCTCGCCCCCCCTCTCTCTCTCGCCCCCCCTCTCTCTCTCGCCCCCCCTCTCTCTCTCTCTCGCCCCCCCCTCTCTCTCTCTCTCGCCCCCCCCTCTCTCTCTCTCTCGCCCCCCCCTCTCTCTCTCTCTCGCCCCCCCTCTCTCTCTCTCTCGCCCCCCCCTCTCTCTCTCTCTCGCCCCCCTTCTCTCTCTCTCGCCCCCCCCTCTCTCTCTCTCTCGCCCCCCCCCTCTCTCTCTCTCGCCCCCCCCTCTCTCTCTCTCTCTCTCGCCCCCCCCTCTCTCTCTCTCTCTCTCGCCCCCCCTCTCTCTCCTATCAGCATGCTTCCTGTCAGAACATGAACTGATTGGCTCCTTGTGCTGTTTCTCCTCCAAACTCCAGCTCTCCTATACAGGGACTTCAAGAAGCCACTATCGGGTCACATTCAGGAAGTTTAATAATGTATTTTTGCTTTCATTGTATTAATTTTTGTTTTATATTCTTATAGTTCAACTTAAAAAAACAAAACAAAAAACTGTCTTAGGCTAGCACTGTGCACTGTTCTCTGGCAGCGGGATGGGCTAGGGGTTTCATGAACAGGAATATTCTGCAAGTGTTTAATATTTACCCGGCGGTCCATTCCGGTACAAGTATTTTCCTTTTCTTCTTTAACATGTTCTTGGCTTTTGCCGGTGCCTCTGTGTCTCTCTCCCTCTCTCCCAGAGACTTCTGTTCACCATGTACTCCCTTCAATCATTCTCCGCATCCCCGGATGAGAGAGGCCCGTGCATTGCCGGTAGGCGATAGATCCGGTATTAAAATACTTCAGTTTGCTGAAAATTGCCAACTACTTCATATGATTTTAATATTTCAAATCTAATTCAGAGAATCTTCAACTCCTCATAAATTCCAACGCCGATTTCCAAATGTGTCTTTTGTGATTGAGACAATGGTTTTATAATTTCTGGCTTTTATCTGACGTGCGGAATTTGATGGGGCACGCTGTAATTCAAGTTCGCGCAAAGACGAGCTATGATTTTTTTTTTTCGTTAATTAGTAATCGGGCCCGAATTTAGGCCGGGTTCACACCTCTGCGAATTGGATGCGGGTTTCCTCGTATCCAATTCGCATAGCAGGAGAATGTGACTGGCTCCCTATGGAGCCGGCTCACATATCTCCGTTGCGGCTGCGGAGCTATGCGTCTTTGGCTCCGTTTCAGGACCAAATTCAGTTATAGATTCGGCCCTGATTTGTCCATGAAACGGGGAACAGGGACGCACTCCTGTGCGATCCGCAGCCGGTTCCATTTTGAACCGAAACCTTAGGCTGCATTCACACCTGAGCATTTCAAAGTCGCGCATTTTTAACCGCGATTTTGCCGCGTTTTTTTACCACGTTTTTGCCGCGATTTTGTTCAGATCACCAATGTAAAAGGCAGAAAAATGCCTGTAATCTGCCCCAAAGAAGCTCATGTTGTTTTTTTGAGCTTGGGGCATTTTTCAGGCGTTTTTGCTTCAGGTGACAAAATGCTCAGATGTGAACAGGTGCCATTGAAATGAAAATTTTTTCTTGTTGGGCAGTTTTTGGGCGTTTTACGAGCGTTTTATGAGCTGAAACCGCTCAGGTGTGAATGCAGCCTTACGGAAAGCCTAGTGTGCAATAGTAGGCAACAATATCGGTGCTCTATGGCAAACACTGCTAATATGCTGAAGTCAGAAAGTTCACTTAGTTTGCCTTAAGCTCTATTCCCACTTGTGCGACTTGTTATGCGACTTTGAACACTAAAGTCGCACCGCACATTTTTCATTGATAACCTTCAAATATGTCAGACTTTTAAAAACGTTTCCTACTCTACTTTGGTCGAACTTTTTTTTAAACATGAGTGCCATAGACTGCAATGCAAATCCTCCAAAATTGAATGTTATCCATGCAACAGTTGTCCATTATCGTTGGTCAAAGTTGCACCCATCCAAAGTTGCATCCCAAAGTTGTGCGACTTTGGAGTTGCACAAGTGTGAATGGAGCCTTGTGTTATCCTCGCAAAGGACTAATACATTTTGAATTTCTGGACTCTACAATTGGTTTAATGCTCACTTTGTGTTCCCAAACATTTGCTCACCTGATCCGGAACCTTTTGTTTGTAGCAGATGGTTGCATCATGGGCATGGGCAGCTGCTGACGCCAGCCAGTTGACCACTGTCAAAGATCGTTTGTCCAGGTTTAATTACTGTTGTTCCTCTAGCGGAGCCACGCTCAACTAGGGCTCCTCCCGGAGTTTACTAGGGGTTTATTAGAGTGGTTCTAAAACCTAAGCATGTTGTACCTTAATGCATTCCTTCCATGTTTAGGCCTTGATTTTTCCAATGACCGATTTTATAAATTAATTTTAGCAAGGGTTTTCAGAGTTCTGGAATTTTTTTTTTTCCAGAGTTCCACAGGCGTAAAACATTTTGAGAAAGGCTTTCCTCGCATACGCATAGGTCACTCGGTCACCCGGGGCTAACCAATTCCGATGTCAGATGCCTATGTAGTGTTGGTGGAATATAGCAAAAGGAACAATATAAAAATGTAGAAAAGAAAATCAAAAGCTCTGGTTACAGAAGTCTTCAAGTGTCCTGGAAGGACAGGTTGCTCAAGTTGGTAGGAAATTAATTGGCCGTTTTAATCATTTTATTATTGGGATTCGGTGTGTATTGAGATAAAAAAAAAAAAAAACGATCGTGTGTGTGGTTTTTTTTTTTTTTTCTCCTTTTTTTTTTTTCCTCTAAGCACAGTATGGGTGCTGTGGGTAATGCCCTACTGTTTTCGAACCTCTGTCTAGATGAGGATGTTTCTTATGGAGCTCCGGTCTCCTCTCATCCTTGGCTCCTTCCGCACAGCGAGTCCCGTAATTGAAATGTCACAGACACTTTTGACAGGACATCAATAATCCAGGACTGTGACACTTTTTGTTTGCTTAATTTTTTTCCTCTCTGCGTGGAAATAAGCTTTAGCCTAAATTCATACACTATTAAGCTGTCTTCTGGGACTTCGGAGGGGGATGGGGAGCGGGAAAGGGGAACATTTAAAGGAACAGTCATTTTTTATTTAGGGGCAAGTGTATAAATTATAGTTTTGTAATGATGGTAAGTGAGAATTTAGGTTTCTACATTGTATGTCACACTGGAGTTGCAATGTGCATCCCGTTGAGGCCAAGGTCCAGAAAGTGGGTGGGGCTTGGCATTCTCTTTTTCATTCTTTGGATGGTCCTGAAATGCCTACATCCAATGTGGCTGTCACAGTAAAAGAAGACGGCTTACATAGTTAGGCTGACAAAAGACACTAGTCTATCTAGTTCAGTGGTTCTCAACTCCAGTCCTCAGGACCCACCAACAGACCAGATTTTAAGTATTACATTGGGTAAGATGCAGACTAGAATACTGCAATCACTGAGCAGCAAATGATATCACCTGTGATGTATTTCAGTTATCTTGCAAACCTGGCCTGTTAGTGGGTCCTGAGGACCGGAGTTGAGAACCACTGATCTAGTTGAACCAATAATAAAAAAAATAAATAAAAAATGCGCGCACACACACAATTAGCAAACCTCTGTATCAGGGATATGCAATAAGTGGACCTCCAGCTGTTGCAAAACTACAAGTCCCATCATGCCTTTGCCTCGGGTGTCATGCTTGTGGCTGTCAGAGTCTTGCAATGCCTCATGGGACTTGTAGTTCTGCAACAGCTGGAGGTCCGCTAATTGCATATCCCTGCTCTATATGCTCAATCCTATACCCACAGCTGATCCAGAGGAAGGCAAAAACAAATGCCCCAATAAAGCATGATCCGGTTTGCTGCAGTGTGGGGAAAACAAAATCCTTCCTGATTCCCCCCCCCCTCCCAATGAGGCAATTGGACACTCCCTGGTCAACTACCCCTAGTGTCATTACTCAACTCCAGTCCTCAGGACCCACCAACAGGCCAGGTTTGCAAGATAGCCATAATACATGACAGGTGATATCATTTGCTGCTCAGTGATTGCAGTATTCTAGTCTGCAACTCCCCAAGGTAATACTTAAAATCTGGCCTGTTGGTGTGTCCCGAGGACTGGAGTTGAGAACCACTGACCTATAGTATCCAGTTATATTTAGGAATGCATCCAGCTATTTTTTTTAAAACCATTTACTGAGCTGGCCAGAACCAGTTCTTGAGGGAGTCTATTCCACTTTTCCACAGCTCTTACTGTGAAGAAGCCTTTCCGCATGTGAACGTTAAATCTTTTTTTTTTTTTTTTCTTCTAGACCAAACTCCAAGCTACAGCCTTCCAGCTGTTGCGGAACTACACGTCCCATGAGGCATTGTAAAACTCTGACATTTACAGATTTGACAGGGCATGATGGAAATTGTAGTTCCTCAACAACTGGACGGCCATAGTTTGGAGACCCCCTGCTCTAGACCAATGGTCTCCAAACTGTGGCCCGTGGGCTGAACGTGGCCCTTTGCTTCACTTTATCCGGCCTTTGGGGCACTTTTCCTCCCACTGATACAAGGCACTATTCCTTCCACTGACCCCAAAACTGAGGGCACCATTCCTTTCGCTGACACCAACCGTGATCATTATTCCTCCCATTGACAGCGATGATGGGGCATAATTCACCCAACTGACACCAATGATGGGGCACGATTCCTCCCACTGACACCAGCCTTGGGCACAAGTCCTTTGACTGATGCCAATGATGGGGAACTATTCCTTCCATCGACACCAATGAGGGGGCACTATTCTACCCACTAATACCAATAATAGGGCACTATTTCCCATCCTATTGACCACAGGTACTGTGATTGTTTGTTTTTTTTTTTCTTTCTTTTTTTACTTCCAGTGAGCACCAGGCCTGAGACCAAGTCTACTTTAAGTGATGCTTCTGCATTTTCTACTACCAATGACCACGGCCCGCCACTCCCCCTTAGTCTGACGGACAGTATACTGGCTCTTTATTAAGGAAGTTTGGAAACTTCTGGTCTTATACCTCATTTCTCAGGGGGCACTCTTTTTACAACTATCTCACCAATAGAGACACGTGGCACCAATAAAGACACGTGGCACAAATTTGACATCTTCTTTGCTGTACTTAAACCTCATTATGGCCGTAGATGGAATAATCTTGGAAACACTTTTCAAATATTCTTTGAAGGTATATTCAATGACAACAAATAACATGGAAGGTACAAAACTATTGCTGGTGACTACAATCAGAAATATTGCTTAAAATGGCACCTAAAATTCAATTTTTCAATAGAAATTCTTTGCATGCTGATTGAAGATCTGGTGATCAGAGTATTTTATAAAATGTAATAGTGTATAATTACAAAAATATTCTTGATGCTAATAAATTTTTTTTTTGTTTTGTTGTGCAGGTATATCCCGGCTGACTGTTCAGACCGTGTCCTAAATGAAGCTTTCAGCGCAAGTCCACTTGGAAACCTAACCCCTTATTTTTACCCACTCCCTCCCAGTCCTTTAATTTATTATTATTTTATCTTTTTTTTTTTTTTTGTATAATTTTCATTGCTTTAATTAATATTATTTTCAAAGATGATGACCCAAACGTGGAAGTCTCTTCTTTTGCATTTATGGACTGCCTTGTTTTTAGGGGTCTCCTGGATTCTTCCCGGGAATGGTTCTCCCAAGCCATTTAGAACTTTTACAGGCAGTGAATGGAGCTTGACTCATTTGGTGGTGCATAAGAATACCGGGGAGGTATACTTGGGGGCCGTGAACAGGATTTTCAAACTGACAAGAAACCTGACCCTCTTGCGCACTCATGTTACCGGTCCCATTGAAGACAACGAAAAGTGTTACCCTCCTCCTAGCGTCCAGTCTTGTCAGCATGGACTTGTCACCACTAATAATGTCAACAAGCTGCTACTAGTGGACTACACTTCGAACCGTTTAATAGCCTGTGGCAGCGCCTCTCAGGGGATCTGTCAGTTCCTACGTCTTTCGGACCTCTTCAAATTGGGAGAACCTCATCATCGTAAGGAGCACTACCTCTCCAGTATTAATGAGTCTGGCACCATGTCTGGAATCATTATTGAGGCTCCTGGGCAGAACAAACTTTTTGTTGGGACACCTATAGATGGAAAGTCTGAATATTTTCCCACTCTCTCTAGTCGTAAACTTCTGACCAGCGAGGAGAATGCAGAGATGTTTGGCTTTGTCTACCAGGATGAGTTTGTATCTTCACAACTTAAGATTCCCTCGGACACGCTGTCCAAATTTCCAACTTTTGACATATACTATGTGTACAGTTTCAGAAGTGAGCAGTTTGTCTACTACTTGACCCTACAGTTAGATACACAGTTGACTTCTCCCGATTCTACCGGAGAGCAGTTTTTCACATCTAAAATTGTCCGGCTTTGTGTGGAAGACCCCAAGTTCTACTCTTATGTGGAATTCCCGATCGGATGCATGAAAGATGGTGTGGAATATCGTCTCATACAGGATGCTTACCTGAGCAAGCCTGGAAAACGCCTTGCCAAAGAGTTGGGGATCTCCGAGAGTGAAGACATTCTTTTCACTGTCTTTGCACAGGGTCAGAAAAATAGAATCAAACCACCAAAGGAGTCTGTTCTTTGCCTTTTCACCTTGAAGAAGATCAAGGATAAAATTAAGGAACGTATTCAGTCCTGCTACCGGGGCGAAGGAAAACTCTCTCTGCCTTGGCTTTTAAACAAAGAGCTGGGTTGCATCAACTCGGTAAGTTAATAACTGTTAAAGTGTAACTCCACTTCTGTTAAAAAAAAAAAAAAAAAAAAAAAAACATTCCCATCTGGGTGATCTATGTACATTGCAAGGATTTTACCAAACTTAGTTGCAGATTCCTACCTTTTGTTATTTTGAAGCAATAGCTGTTTGGTTTTCTGTGTCCATGTACAGAGTGAATCTAATGGGAGTGGTTTCATAAATCAGCTGCTGCACCTGCAGGGCTCTGAGCAAACTGGCATGGTCTGCATCCATTTTAGATGTCATTTTCCTTTGGGAGTATCTCAGCAAAAATGAAGTTTTTGTTGCAGGGGATGCCAAAAATCTGATTTGTATTTTACTGCAGACTTCTGGGAAAATCAGTGAGCCAATGACACAAGGTGGAAATGACCTTTTCAACCATATTGCATTTTACAGAAAATTACCGTGCTGCATTGAAAGTAAAATAATTTTTAATAATGCTTAATTACAATGTGACTTGAGTAGCAATTGTATACGCTAATTATATATATATATATATATATATATATATATATATATATATATATATATATATATGTATATATATATTTTTTTTATTCATTATTTTTTTTACCCATGAGGGTGAAGTTACCATTTTAAATATCCTTTTTTAAAGCTGAGCTTATGCTTGCAGTAGGTTTAATTTTTGCCATTTTCGTTTTTCTTTTTAGACCTTTCAGAAGGTAAAAGTGGCCTTACATAGGCTTTGCTTTTAGAAAGAGATGGCTCTTTTAAAAAAAAATTGCTGAGGTGACAACCTATGCAGAAAAGAGCATCTCACGCATTAAGGATGTATAATGTGTCCATGGTGTGGTTGTCCTTCCTTTGTCCCAAGATAGTGTTTGGTTTATGTGATAGTATGATTGCTCTTTTCCAGAACTGATCATTTGAGGGCAGTTGAGTGGCTGGAAATCTCAGACCCAGCACTTTTATTTTGTATTTGCCTTTTCTCTGTGGTTACCTGCTGGGTTTCTCGGTTTAAGTGGAGTTATTTGTTTTGCATGGGGATATGACTATTGGGCTTTCTGTGTAGGATTCTGCTGTATGTAGATAGTAGTTTTATCATGTGTTCCAGGACAATGAGAATAAATGCTTCTCCTGGGGGACAGAAAGAAGTGCATCAGAAAGCACAAAAGGAAGCTTCAAAGAAAAAAGCAATTAATTTAGATACATTAGATGTTCTGGTGTCAGTAGGCGGAATAGTGCCCCATCATTGGTGCCAGTGGGAGGAATGGTGCCCCATCATTGGTGCCAGTGGGAGGAATGGTGCCCCATCATTGGTGCCAGTGGGAGGAATGGTGCCCCATCATTGGTACCAGTGGGAGGAATGGTGCCCCATCATTGGTGCCAGTGGGCGGAACAGTGGCGCCCCCATCATTGGTGCCAGTGGGCGGAACAGTGGCGCCCCCATCATTGGTGCCAGTGGGCGGAACAGTGGCGCCCCCGTCATTGGTGCCAGTGGGCGGAACAGTGGCGCCCCCGTCATTGGTGCCAGTGGGCGGAACAGTGGCGCCCCCGTCATTGGTGACAGTGGGCGGAACAGTGGCGCCCCCGTCATTGGTGCCAGTGGGCGGAACAGTGGCGACCCCGTCATTGGGGCCAGTGGGCGGAACAGTGGCGCCCCCGTCATTGGGGCCAGTGGGCGGAACAGTGGCGCCCCCGTCATTGGGGCCAGTGGGCGGAACAGTGACGCCCCCGTCATTGGGGCCAGTGGGCGGAACAGTGGCGCCCCCGTCATTGGGGCCAGTGGGCGGAACAGTGGCGCCCCCGTCATTGGGGCCAGTGGGCGGAACAGTGGCGCCCCCGTCATTGGGGCCAGTGGGCGGAACAGTGGCGCCCCCGTCATTGGGGCCAGTGGGCGGAACAGTGGCGCCCCCGTCATTGGGGCCAGTGGGCGGAACAGTGGCGCCCCCGTCATTGGGGCCAGTGGGCGGAACAGTGGCGCCCCCGTCATTGGGGCCAGTGGGCGGAACAGTGGCGCCCCCGTCATTGGGGCCAGTGGGCGGAACAGTGGCGCCCCCGTCATTGGGGCCAGTGGGCGGAACAGTGGCGCCCCCGTCATTGGGGCCAGTGGGCGGAACAGTGGCGCCCCCGTCATTGGGGCCAGTGGGCGGAACAGTGGCGCCCCCGTCATTGGGGCCAGTGGGCGGAACAGTGGCGCCCCCGTCATTGGGGCCAGTGGGCGGAACAGTGGCGCCCCCGTCATTGGGGCCAGTGGGGGGAACAGTGGCCTGCTGGCGGGGCACTGTTCCTCCTGCTGGCGGGGCACTGTTCCTCCTGCTGGCGGGACACTGTTCCTCCTGCTGGCGGGGCACTGTTCCTCCTGCTGGCGGGACACTGTTCCTGACACGGACGATGGGGCCCTTTTTTAAAAGTTTGGAGGACCCTGGTCCGGGGCATCAACTTAGAAAACACTGAAGCCACTGGCTCATCTTGACGGCCAAGAAACTAGCAATTTTGGAAGGGGAGATCAGCTATGGCAGCATCCATATATCCTCAGTCCAGGTTTCCTTATTAGGCTCCTTTCACACTGGGGCGGGGGCGTTGTCGGTGGTAAAGCGCCGCTATTGTAAGCGGCGCTTTACCGTCAGTATGCGGCCACTAGCGGGGCGGTTTTACCCCCCTGCTAGCGGCCGAGAAAGGGTTAAAACCACCGCAAAGCGCCTCTGCAGAGGCGGCATAGCCGCGCCGTCCCATTGATTTCAATGGGCAGGAGCAGTAAAGGAGCGGTATACACTCCGCTCCTTCACCGCTCCGAAGATGCTGCTGGCAGGACTTTTTTTACCGTCCTGCCAGCGCATCGCTCCAGTGTGAAAGCCCTCGGGGCATTCACATTGGATACACAGCAGCGGCACTTTCGGGTCGGTTTGCAGGCGCTATTATTAGCGCAATAGCGCCTGCAAACCGCTCCAGTGTGAAAGGACCCTAAGAGATCCAGGAGCCATCCATTGGTAGCAGCAGGAAAGGACTCAACTTAGGCTCCAACTCAACTGTAATATTTTTTTTTTTTTTAAAAGGATCATTTGCGACCCAGGATTTGTTCAGCTCTGTTATTGGCACTTGAACCTGCTTTAAACCCACCGTTTAGGTGTTCAGAAGCTGTAAAGAGTAATAGTAACAATAGTTATCTCTCCTATAATGGTGATCTTCTCTTCTGATTGTTTCTCCAACAGGCCTCATACGTAAAAAGCTTGCTGAGGAATGGAAGAAATTGCCTGAAAATTGCTTTCCTTTCCTGTAAATTTTTTTTTTTTTTTTTTTTTTTTTTAGGCGTAGCGCTGAGATTTTAGACTTATTTGTTTTTCATTGTTTTTTTTTTTTCCGGTGATTTGCAACCCAGGTTAATTCGCTGACGGGACTTATCAGGAGCGATAATCTTTTTTTTTTTTTGCAGATCAGAGTAATAACATACTTCAGAGAGCTCGCGTTTACAGCCGAAGATTAGAGCGAGAGGACGAATCACTCCGTCAATGAGAGAGCAATATTTAGCCGCATTTCCCGCTGTGGCACATGCAATCATCCCGTCGTATATCTCTCAAGAGCACAGGGCCATCTCTGCAAGGGTCCTCACCTGTCACCTCTGCAGTTTGCCCGACGGGGGCGGTGTGGGGGGGGGGGTGATACTTTTATTATCCATTGATATGTTTGATCATGTTAGCAGATTTTTTTTAGAATGCCCGAGAGGCCTTATCTGGATAATTAACTGTATTCACCTAGGAATAACATTACAGGCTCTTATCGTTAAAGCGCAACAAAATCCATTTACGTCCTTGTTTTGGACTGTAAAGGATGCTTTGACGTTATCTACAAACGTTGGCCTTCATTTTCAAGTTCAACCCAAACTGGGCTTCAACTGCCAGCTTACAGGGGCCTTGGGAGAGAAGCAGTGCATGCAGGGAAACCTAAAGACTGAGCAACCTCAGATTCTGAGCGGATATAGTATTGTGTTATGGGGTAGTCTATCCATAGGAATAAAGGAGCCTATAGTCCAGTGGGGGTCAACCTACAGGGGCCACCTGACCTCACCAAAGGGCCACACCTAATTTTTTAGTTAAAGCTGAACTTCACTTTCTCGATCAATGTTTTAGTGCCGGTTCACATACATGCGATGCGGGAAAATGGCTCGATTCCAGTGGGGGTTCCCGCATCGCATGGCACCTGCCGGCGGTTCACACTGCCCTCTGCGAACTGCTGCGGGTGCCAATGCAAAGTTATTGACACCCCCAGGTTGGTTTGCAGATCGCAGTGCGAATTGTCAAATGGTGCAGGAATCGGATCTCATAGGTGTGAACACCCATTCGATCCCATTCCAGTGCAGACCAAAAAAAAGGGTCCTGCGCCATTTTGGTGCGAATGCGATGCAAATTGAATTTGCATTGCACAGACATTGCATATGATCTGCACAGCAGTGCGGTGCAAATCACATGTGATGTCGAACATCACACAAGCGTGAATCCAGCCTTACTATTTTTTATTCCTTATGCTGCTAGCATTAGTACATAGGTAGGAAAGTATATCCTATTTACTTCTTCTTTTTTTTTTTTCTTTTTTTACATTCCTTCAGTTACTTCCTGGTTTCTGGCCTAGGCAAATTATTTCATCCATCCCAGAAGTCTTCAGGAGGGAAAGAGGGTCTTTCTCAGCTAAGCACACCTTCCTGTCTGCATGCCTGAGCTAAGAGCAGATGGATTCCAGGAAGTAAATGCTACATGAATTATGTAAACTTACTCAAACTTGCCACAACCAGAAATGCTAGGGGGGGGGGGGGGGGTTAAAAGTGATTTCTCAGCAAAATAAAGCACAGAGACATGGATGGATAGCGGAGTTTGCTTTTGGATATTAGAAATGAATTGTATAGCGTTTTTTAGAGATGCATCAATACCATTTTTCTACAAGTACGTGTACCGATGAAAAGACAGGAAAGTAACCACATGACTTCAGCATGCCCAATCATGCTGAGGTGTGGAACAGCCAATCCTTGCAGAGCTGCTGAAGAAAGGAGTGGGGGAGGGAATTAAAAAACAATGCATGTCTTAGGCTAGTGCACGAGATATGAAAAATTGGACAAAGTTTTTCTCTGTTTGTCAAGATTTTTCTCACTGAACAATAAAAGGGGATTGCTCAGAGATGGATTAACTCTTTGTGGCAAGACTGGGCTCAAATTATAGGAAATCTTATACTCTACATTATGACATCAAAAAACAAAAAAAAAATGTTTTTACTTGACAGGTAGCTTTAAAGGGGTTGTAAACCCTCGCCGTTTTTCACCTTAATGCATTCTATGCATTAAGGTGAAAAACCTGTTGTGCTGCAGTAGCGCCCCCGAGCCCTCCTTATACTTGAGCCCCGTAATTTCCACGACGGGAACGAGCACACCAGCTTCGGCCGGTGTCTGAATAAAATATAACACGAGCACGACTTTTATGTAACGTGGCGGAATAATAAAGCTCAAAGTGAACTTGTGCGTTTTACTTTAGGAGATCTTTATTCCACTTTTAGCACTATGTTATGACGCACAGTCAACGCAAAGGCCACCCAGACCTTCCAGTGCCAGTGGTCTCACCGAGTGATTAATTTTGGGAGGGAATATTTTAGTGTGTATATGTATTTGTGTGTGTGTGTATATGTGTATGTGTGTGTGTGTGTGTGTATATGTATGTATGTATGTATGTATATGTTTTTTTATTAATACTCTGTGTGTGAGATATAGAGATATATATATATATATATATATATATATATATATATATATATATATATCTATATCTCACACACAGAGTATTAATAAAAATTTTTTTTATATATATCACACACACACTTTCTCATGTAATGTTTTAAGTCGGTGACAGGGAAATGGTCACAATTCATTTTTACAAAGCCATTTGCTTGTGTTGTAAAGATTAGATAACAGGAGCAGAGTAATGCGCCCCCCCTCAGAGACCAGAGTGGACTAATCTAGTCACAGAAATGATTTTATTGCATTTTCTAATCCCTTATAAAAATGTATGTGTATAGATTTCTGTTTCCTTGTCTTTCCCTGACCCTAATCTGCATCAAAGTACTCTGCTTGGAAAAAAAACTCAGCTGTTTATGTAGCAGAGAGATGGAGGAAATGTCAAATTTTTGTATATTCGGTGGTCAGATCATCTAACTCGAAACAATTCGGGGGGGGGGTCCATACTGCTTTTGAAGTGGCTGGACCAGTCATTCTCAACCAGGGTTCCTCCAGAGATTACTTTAGTTGTAGCTAATTGACCCCCTATCTGATGATGAGTTTATATTTTTAGGTTCATCACCACTTGATGGAGCCTGTAGCATGACACCAATGATCTCATTTGTGTTTTCAAAAAGGTGGCATTCTAACCACCACTGTAGGGGGGGCATTTATCCAATTGAGCATTATTCACATCAAACCGAAATGGTTCCTCCAGGATAAATATGTTGGGGCTTGGGTGCCAAGTTGGCCACCCATTACAGCAGAAAGTGATGTGGGTATTTGTGACCATTCCTTAGGGCTCGCTCCTAGGATCATGTCTGACGGGCAATTTTGGAGCCTGAGATGAATCGCTACTAGAAATTGTTCATGCCACTGTGATAGGTACTAGAGCAGCCATGCCCAACCAGGGTTCTTCCAGAACTTGCTTCGGATTCCTTGAGCTGTGTCAACTCTACCTCCAATTTGATAGTGCATGGATAGTTCTGGGATCAAAGCCACTTGACAGAGCCAGCTACAGGATACCAATCATCTTTTTGGCTGCTTGTAAGGGTGATATTCTGGCCACCACTGTAATGCCTCGTACACACAATTGGACATTCCGACAACAAAATCCATGGATTTTTTCCGACGGATGTTGGCTGTTCGTGGTGACGTACAACACGTATAACGAGCCGAGAAAAATAAAGTTCAGTAGCCAGTGCGGCTCTTCTGCTTGATTCCGAGCATGCGTGGAACTTTGTGTGTCGGAATTGTGTACGCACGATCAGAATTTACGACAACGGATTTTGTTGTCGGAAAATTTGAGATCCAGATCTCAAATTTTGTGTGACGGAAATTCCGACACGGAAAATGTCCGATGGAGCCTACACACGGTCGGAATTTCCGACAACAACAAGCTCCCATCGAACATTTTCCGTTGGAAAATCCGACCGTGTGTACGGGGCATAAGGGGGGCTTTCTTTCCACTGGCTACCAATATAAGGGGCGTTTTCCCCAATCACCCTCAAGGAAATTGGTTTTAGCAGGGGTTCCCTGAGACCTAAAATTTTTTTCGAGTGTTCCTATAGGGGAAAAAGGTTGAGAAAGGCTGATCTTTAATTGCCTGAGTTGCTGCCGATTTGTCGCTACTAAGAGTTAAGAAAAAAAAAAAAGACAAAAACTGGCTTTGAGGGCTAGTTCACACCAGGTTGCGTAGGACTGTGTTTGGAGGCTTGTTTTAGCGAATTTCCAACGCAAAGCAATAAGCTGAAGAAAGGGCTGCATGCGCTAGTTTTTTCGGCACAGGGCAGTTCGTAACAATCTACCACCACGTGCTGCGGCCAGTAGGACTTGGCTCAATAGCACACTCTAAGCCACCAAGAGCTCCTGGTCACAAAGTGATGATCTAGATCTTTTTTGGATCTCATTTCTGTGTGACAGCCAATCACAGTGATCACATCACCAGGACTCCTATGATACGCCTCTGGCGTTGAGATTTCTTAAAGGACCAAAGGGAAGTGGTTAAGGTAGGCACCTAAAGATTGAAGGAAGTGCTGGGAGCAATTACTGCAGAAAAAAAAAAATTAAACCGTATCTAGTTTGTGGCGAAACATAGAAATGACACTTTAAACCATAAATTAACATTTTTAATTGACAATTTAGGACATCCGGTTTCTGTCATGTCGGCTCCTCCAGCCTGCTGGAGGTCTGACTGTTTGCAGCCTTGCTTGTGCTGCGCTTTTCTTTCCTCCATGCAGTGAGACAGGTAACAGCTGTTTGACACGCTGAAGGGGAGTTATTCTCCGCTCCTAGATCTGATTTTGTTTTCAAACTAATTCAATATAGTCGACAAATGATGGAATTGTTACATGAGCGCTGGCTGAGCTGAGAGGACATACGGGAAAGGCCTTGGTTTCCGGTGGTGGCCCTGGCGTGCTGCCGTAGCTCAGTATGAAGTTAACCATTGGTGTGCCGGGCTCTACGGTTGTATTTATTGTGTTTCCAAATTTGAGCAAAAGGTAAAAGATCTATTGGAATCGCATGAAGAGCAAGGTCATGGCTAGTCAGGGATGGTGGCCATTTTGTGGCATGACCATTTTCCAGGCATGCTTTACCAGAAGGGCTCAAACATTGGCTACAAAAAAATTATGAACTTTTTTTTGTTGCAGATAGCAACCACTTGTCTCTCTAGGAGATTTTACCTCACCTCCAGATTCTTTTACCGGAAGAGAAATAAAGGAATGGTTGTCATTGGATCAGGAAGTCATAAACGCCAATACTAACCTGAGGAGAGGGTCTAACTCCTCACCGTTCTACTGAAAAAGTGTCTTGTTGCAGTCTGTGTCCCCACTGGAGCGATTTCCCACCATTTCCTGTTCTAACAGGAACTGAGGGGAAATCTATCCAATGGGGACCCAGAATGGAAAACAAAACCTGAGAGGTTCTGTCTAAAACCAAAAGCAAATAATTTTGTTAGGAACTGGGATTAAAAATGACTTTCTTGTAGCTACGGTTGTCAATAACCTCTGTCATCTGTACACTTTTGCCAAGATACAAATCAACAAGCTCGTGTATCTCCAGCATCCTTTTAGTCCAGTAAGAACTAAACGCCAATTTTTTACAAAACTTTATATGGCGTGGTGGCAAACTTTGTCCCCATTGGAAAAGAACTTCTTCACTTTCTGTCTCTGACACCCTGTGTGTTCAGGCATGATAAGGTGACGACTCTGGGTGGGAAGTAAAAATTTTCTGGAGAATTTTTTTCGTTTTTCTTTGAAGTGGACCTTCTCCTGTTCACTGCTGCCTATGACCTAGCTGGGAAGATTACCGCAACTTCCTGACCTGGTGACTTCTGACAGGGTGTCACTTGGACAGGACGTAAGGGGACACAGACACTAAAAAAAATAACCTGGCTTTGGTTCTGAACCATCTTTGTTCTATGAGAAAAACTAAGTTGTCGCAGGAGCTTTATTTGTGGTCTTGTGACCACAAACCCTCTGTATTGGGTCTCTTCCTTGTAAGTGGTGGGGGAGGACTTTCATAGGCTCTGACGTAAATTTAGGTAGAACCTGAAGAATCATTGCAATGAACGAGGGAAGTTCTCACAACGCTCAGATGGGCAGAAACCTGAATTATTTCAATGAATGAGGGAAGCAATGACAATGATGGGGTAGGTTCGGACCTAAATTAATACGAGTACTAAGGTGGACATGGACTTGAATAAAATTATTGCACTAAGTGAGCAAAGCGGAAACGATGAGGTACATAATGATGGAAGTGCCAAAAACGCTTAGGTGAGAAATTAAGTCATTGCATTGAATGAGGCAAGTGCCAACAATGCTGAGGTGGGTAAGAACTGTAGTTATTGCAATGAATGAGGAAAGTGCCAACAATGCTCAGGTGGGTAAGGGCTTCAGTCATTGCAATTAATTTGGGAAGTGGCAACAATGCGGAGTTGGGTAGGAAATTTGGTTATTGCAGTGAATGAGGGAAGCACCAGCAACACTGAGGTGGGTAAGGACTTTAGTTCCTGCAGTGAATGAGAGAAGTGCCAACAACGCTGAGGTGGGCTGGTATGTAAAACATTGTAATGAGTGAGGGAAGTTCCAACGACGCAGAGTTGGGTGGGAAATTAAGTAACAAAGAGGTCATATCCTGGTCTTTTGCATATATGTTCTGATGTATATGCAAATGACCAGGATATATTATATTTCCTGTGAAAATCCCTGATGAAGGAGACGGCATTCATCTCTGAAACGCGTTGGGTTCAGGAAACTATATTTTTTTCTTTGCATTTTTTGTATATCTACATCCACGTTTATGTGCAATATTCTATGTGTTTTAAAATAAATACTTGATATTTTTATGATATTGTCTGTTTTATGTGGTAGTGCCGGTAAAGTCACACCCTTAGGGGGTTCCTCCTTTTGTTCCCTGATACATTTGGGATGTGGCACACCTTTTTTGAGTTCTCCTTTATCAGAAACCTTTTTTCATTGGGTGGGAAATTAAGTCATTGCAGTGAATGAGGGAAACGCCAACAACGCTGAGGTGGATAAGGTCTTGAATCATTGCAATGAATGAGGGAAGAGCTGATAAAAAGGAGGTGGGTTGGTACTTGAATCAATAAAATGAATGAAAGAAAGGAACCATTGACAACGCTGAGGTGGGCGGGAACTTGAATTATTGCAGTGAATGAAGGAAGCGCCGACAACCTTGATAGGCAGGGGACTTTTCAGGAATGGTGTCATGGCAAGCGGCCCACTATGGGAGTAGCCCACAAAGCAAGCTACGGGGCTGTGGTGGCTCTTATTTCCTGGCACAGTGCATTGAGTGCAAGAACTTCCAGGAATTTCAGTGGTGGCCAGAAACAGTTGACGGTCCTCCGCTGGAAGTATAATACAGTCTGGAAGCTGCCAGGATGAACTAGTAATTTACAAAGCGATATGAATGGAGGTAAAACATGGCCACAATATCGATGTTTATTGAAGGTAATATTTTTTGTGGCTGTCGAAACATTAACATTTTTTTGTTTCTTTGACTCATTAGTGGAGATTCAGTTTTTTTTGTCTTTTTTTTTATCTTTTTTTGTCTTTTTTTTATCTTTTTTTGTCTTTTTTTTGTCTTTTTTTTTTTTTTTTGTCTTTTTTTTTTTGTTTTTTGTCTTTTTTTTGTTTTTAGCATATTCAATTGACTTGCAAAACCGCTTTACAGTCATTTAGTAAGGGGTGTGTGTGTGCGCACACGTTTTCCCCCAAATAAATACAATTGTTCATGAACTCCAGAAATCCACACAAAGCTAATTAGCAGCAGGCCGCCTGACTGGTAACGTTCTCTTCCTCCAGCTACTTAATAAGCTCAGCCTGTTTGGATTGTGCTCCCCATGACTTGTCAGTGGGGAAGGGTCATTCAGGGTTCCTGGGTTGGGATTAATCTCCTCCTGCCAGGCCATCATTAGTGGAGGCTGAAGGATTTGCTGAAAGCCGTGAGCTGCTCCTTCTCCCTCACTCCTGGTGCTAATCATTTATTAACTTTATGTTGTCACTCAGCGGGCTCCCCCCTGGGAAATTAACTATGGAAGGAATCCTTGGAGGGGGGGAACCCATCGGGCAGGCAGTACAGATTGGGGGGGGGGGGGAGAGAAGGGGATTGAGTCAGAATGAAGACTCTTCTTGTGTTATGTGTAGGAAGCAGGGTCATCTTTGGTGGGTTTCTTCACTGGTTCGTTGGCGGAGTGGAATTTGGGGGGGGGGGGGGGGGCGCGACCGAGGTGGATTTGTACCTTAAACCGTACGTTGTTAACTTTTGAACTCTGAGGTTTTCTTGTTTTGGACTGAATGCGGCAGTTTTTGAGTTCCAATGTGTCTGATCCGTTCACCATTGTAGGCGCTCCAAATGTTTTGGCTTGGCTTTCCCCAATTTTCCCGATCTTCTTGTAACTTCCACAAAATTGGTAATCATTGGTAAGCAAGGAGATGGGCAAAGGTACATCTTATGGTGCAAAAGGTTTTTTGATTTTTTTTTTTTTTTTCACACCACTGCTGTCCCTTGCTGATCAGAATCCCTTCTCTCTCTTACGTTCAAAGCCTCAGAGATCCTGCCTGTACTGTTGGTGGCACAGCTGCCGGCTTATGAATCAAATTATTTATTGCATAATACACAAGTATGCAAATGATTCGTATATTGTGTCTTCAGCTTGCAGACTGTGTTGACATATTAAATCGCATAATACTGCCGTTAGAAGGGCCTTTGTGTTTGCAGGAGACCTGAAATAAAAGGTGGGATGGCTTTTCCTTAAAGTGATTCTACATTTATATCCTAATAATCCATAAATATTCATTACTTAATGGCCCTGTAAACCACTTCCAGTCCGGCCTTTTTCCGGCACTCTTTGTTTACATGTAACAATCGGGATTTTTTTGCTAGAAAATTACTTAGAACCCCCAAACATTATAGATTTTTTTTTTTTTTTAAGCAGAGGCCCTAGAGAAGAAATTGGTGGGTGTTGCAATGTATGTCCCATAGTATTTGCGCTTTAATGCAGAAAACACACAATACGTAACCCATTTATTGTAAATTATAAAAGATGACGTTACGTCGAGTAAATGGATACCAAACATGTCCTGCTTTTAAATTGGGCATGCCCGTGCAACGGCGACAAACTACATAAATTTTACTATCCATAGGTGATGCTTTAAAAGCCTTTACAGGCTACCAGAATTACTGCCCATGATCTAACGTTCACGGTGATACACAGTCGCCTTTTTGCGCGAGCTTGGGGCACTTCACTTTTTCATTTTTAATTCATTTGTTTTGTTATTTGACACTGTTTTTTAAATGTGTGGTTTTTTTTTTTGGTTTTTTTTTTGAGCACTTTCTTTGCTGTCACAGGGAATGTAAACTAGAGGTGCACCAAATGTAAATTTTGGTGCCGAAACCAAAAAATGCAGGATGCACTTGTCCGAAAACTGGAAATAACAGTTTATAAAATAACTTTTTTTTTAATATAAAATTGTGTGTGTATGTGTATATGTATGTATATATGTATGTATATATGTATGTATATATGTGTGTATATGTATATATATATATATATATATATATATATATATGTATGTGTGTATGTATTATTTATTTGTTTATTTGTACTTTAATTTTTGAATTGTGTGTATATATATGTGTATGTATATATATATGTATATATATATATATATATATATATATATATGTGTGTGTGTGTATATATATATAATTTTTTTTTTTTTTTTTTTTTGTGTTTTAATTTTAACTTTGAATATGAATTTGTTGGCCATTATCAGCACCTTTTAGCGCAAGAAAAATGTATCTCTTTAAGGCTGGGTTCACACTGGTCCGACAAACGCTCCGACATTGGGAGCTCATGTCGCATGACGTGTGAAATTTAATGTTTCCCTATGGGAGCCGTCCTAACTGGTCCGACACAAGTCGTTCCGACTTTAGAAATGCTCCCTGTACTACTTTGGTCCGACTTTGATCCTACTTCAGCCTATTGACTATCATTGAAGTCGGATCAAAGTCGGATTGCCGTCTTGCATGATCCGACTTTGGCACGCGACTTGTGCTCAGATGTTCTTGAGGGGGAACTCCGCGCCAAATTTTAAATAAAAAACCGGCATGGGTTCCCCCTCCAAGAGAATACCAGGCCCTTGGGTCTGGTATGGACCTTGAGGGGAACCCCCTACGCCGATAAAAACGGCGTGGGGGTCCCCCCCAATCCATACCAGACCCTTATCCGAGCACGCAGCCCGGCCGGACAGGAATGGGGGTGGGGACGAGCGAGCGCCCCCCCCCTCCTGAACCGTACCAGGCCGCATGCCCTCAACATGGGGGGTTGGTGCTTTGGGGGAGGGGGCGCGCTGCGGCCCCCCACCCCAAAGCACCTTGTCCCCATGTTGATGAGGACAAGGGCCTCTTCCCGACAACCCTGGCCGTTGGTTGTCGGGGTCTGCGGGCGGGGGGCTTATCGGAATCCGGGAGCCCCCTTTAATAAGGGAGCCCCCAGATCCCGGCCCCCCACCCTATGTGAATGAGTATGGGGTACAGCGTACTCCTACCCATTCACCTAGGAAAAAAGTGTCAATTTAAAAAAAAACACTACACAGATTTTTAAAGCATTTTATTAGACAGCTCCGGGGGTCTTCTTCCGACTTCGGGGGTCTCTCCGGTTCTTCTCCACGCTCTCCGGATCTTCTGCCGGGCTCCTCCGCTCTCTTCTGCTCTTTTGCCGCTCTTTTGCTAAAGCGGAGGAGCCTGGTCTTCAATCTTCTGCCTTCTGCCTTCTGCCCTCTTCTCCTGATGTTGACACGACGCTCTCTGGGGCTAGAATGCTCTCTGTGCGCTCTGCTCTGACTTATATAGGCGGTGACCCCGCCCCCTTATGCCGTCACAGTCCCTGGGCATGCTGGGACTGTGACGTTTTAGGGGGCGTGGTCATCACCCGATGACCACGCCCCCTTATGCCGTCACAGTCCCAGCATGCCCAGAAGATTGAAGACCAGGCTCCTCCGCTTTAGCAAAAGAGCAGAAGAGAGCGGAGGAGCCCGGCAGAAGATCCGGAGAGCGTGGAGAAGAACCGGAGAGACCCCCGAAGTCGGAAGAAGACCCCCGGAGCTGTCTAATAAAATGCTTTAAAAATCTGTGTAGTGTTTTTTTTTAAATTGACACTTTTTTCCTAGGTGAATGGGTAGGGGTACGCTGTACCCCATACTCATTCACATAGGGTGGGGGGCCGGGATCTGGGGGCTCCCTTATTAAAGGGGGCTCCCGGATTCCGATAAGCCCCCCGCCCGCAGACCCCGACAGCCAACGGCCAGGGTTGTCGGGAAGAGGCCCTTGTCCTCATCAACATGGGGACAAGGTGCTTTGGGGTGGGGGGGCCGCAGCGCGCCACCCTCCCCCAAGGCAACAACCCCCCATGTTGAGGGCATGCGGCCTGGTACGGTTCAGGAGGGGGGGGCGCTCGCTCGTCCCCACCCCCATTCCTGTCCGGCCGGGCTGCGTGCTCGGATAAGGGTCTGGTATGGATTGGGGGCGACCCCCCACGCCGTTTTTTCGGCGTAGGGGGTTCCCCTCAAGGTCCATACCAGACCCAAGGGCCTGGGATGCCTCTGGAGGGGGAACCCATGCCGGTTTTTTATTTAAAATTTGGCGCGGAGTTCCCCCCTAAAGATTCATACCAAACACAGTGCCAGCATTGGCGGGGATCCAAGTCGGATCCCCGTTCATTGAAAGTCGGACACATGCCGGCTTCATGTCGCAGGGCAAAGTCGGATCCAAAGTAGGATGGCTGTCGTGTCGCACCAGTGTGAACCCAGCCTAAGTCCTGGTTCTCACCTATGCATTATTTAGAGCGTTTTCAGTTTTGCAGAAACACACTACAGTCCATTTAACACGGTTTCCTATGGATGTTGTTCACATCTTTGCATTTTATGGAAAGGGCCAGTGATTTCTTTTCAGGTTTTTGGTTCCATAGACTTCAATGGATCAAAAAAGTGTATTGAAAAACACAAAATGCACCTGGAATATGCAACCTGCATAGGTGTGAACCAGGCCTTCATTTTATGAATGTCTTCACACTGGTCAGTTGCGCTTTGGTTGTGGTGTTAAAAATTCTGCTTGCTGCATTTTTTGGTCAGTTAAAAAAAAAAACACACCAAAAACGCACCTCCCCCTTTGAAATGCGTTCAAAACGCAGCAAGAACGCATCAATCACGCACCCGAGTCCTGACCTATGAAAAAAAAAACATAAGCACGGCAAAATTGCATACGTTTTCGGTGCCGTTATCGTCACTTTTTTTCTCATTGGCAAAATGCCAATAACACTACTTTAGGCTGTTCTCGGCTGCCAACATTCCATTTGCATGTAAACATCCTTGTGACAGCAAAAGGACATTGACAGGTACTCTTCTTTTTTTTTTTTTTTTTTTTTTTTATGGAGAGATCTGGGGTCTATAGGGCTGCCACATGTCTGAATGAGACCTAAAGCAAGTTAAATGCACCCGTCAATAAAATCTGAATGATTTCAGAAGTTTCTCAAATTGATACCATCTAACCCAATCCCCAAGCCGCGGCAGGAACAAGACCTGAAAAATGTTACTGAATGACAGAAAGAAGAAACAGGTCTCCTGTCCTGTGTTATGTGGCAGAGCTGTGTAAATCTCAGAACTGGATGGACAAGAATACTAATTCTTGACCTATAAAACCTCATTTGTATCCCATCTCTGGATTTTGCTGCTTGGAGTTCAGCTTTAAATGTCGCAGTAGCGGTGAGCTGGATGATAACTGACCGGCACACCGATCCCTCCCATCTCATTGCCATAGTGCCCCCCCCCCTCCCTAAATCCTCCACTGTAAAGAAACGCTATGAATGTTTAGCTAGAGAATTCCTAACGAGGCGGTTTGATGTTAATGAGCTAATTGTCAGTGTAATTATTTATTGACGCCACTTGCTGCTGTGGAGGTTTTTTTTTTCCGCTGGTGTGCAGCTGTATTTGTCGTTTCCCAGCGAGTTTGTTGAGACAAAGCGGGAGAGTAGTAAACAGCAGCAGTGTTTTCATCCCTCTTACATATGCAGGAGGCGCTGAGCGAAGGAATCTGAAGACGCAAATCGAGCTGCTCAGTTCAGCGTGCGGCCAAGATGCAATTTCACGCCGGCTTTTTTTTTTTTTTTTTTTTTGGTAGAGATGAGTGGCGTTTAAAGTGCGAGTGCCCCTTTCACCGTTTCTGCCCGCTCGATTGTTTGATGTTCCTTTTTCCCCTCCTAGGTACATTTAATTACCTTTCTCCCAAGTGAACCTTCCCTATGCTGTCACCTTTCTGCCCCCACACGCTTTTATAAAATTCTGCTGATTGACGCAGGCGACCTGTGGTGACGGGAAGGCCAGCGTGTAGAGCAACATGGTGGCAGCCTGGTTGTCACTGCTTCTCGAGCGCCGTGAGGCTTGGGATAAAAGCTGCAAGTTTTAACCACTTGCTTACTTGGGCGCTTAAACCCCCTTCCTGCCCAGGCCAATTTTCAGCTTTCGGTGCTGTCGCACTTTGAATGACAATTACGTGGTCATATGACACTGTACCCAAATGAAATTTTTATCATTCCCCCCCCCCCCACAAATAGAGCTTTATTTTGGGGGTATTTAATCACTGCTGGGTTTTTTATTTTTTGTTAGAAAAACAAAAAAAAGACCAAAAATTTTGAAAAGAACCAACAAAACAGTTTTATATTATGTTAAAATTTTTTGCAAACAGGTAATTTTTCTCCTTCATTGATGTGCACTGATGAGGCTGCACTGGTGGGCGGCACTGATTGTCACGACTGGTTTGGCGGCACTGATTGTCACGACTGGTTTGGCGGCACTGATTGTCACGACTGGTTTGGCGGCACTGATTGTCACGACTGGTTTGTGGGCACTGATTGTCACCACTGGTTTGTGGGCACTGATTGTCACCACTGGTTTGTGGGCACTGATTGTCACCACTGGTTTGTGGGCACTGATTGTCACCACTGGTTTGTGGGCACTGATTGGCACCACTGGTTTGTGGGCACTGATTGGCACCACTGGTTTGTGGGCACTGATTGGCACCACTGGTTTGTGGGCACTGATTGGTGGTACTGATATGCACTGGTGGGCACAGATGAGGTGGCTGTGGCTCTAGCCGAGGATCGGCTTTTTTTTTTCTCCTCGCGCTATCATCATGAGGAGAAAAAAAACCTGTTACTGATCTTCTGTTTACATCGCGTGATCAGCTGTCATTGGCTGACAGCTGATCACGTGGTAAGGGGTCAGGATCAGCCCCTTACTCCGATCTGTGATCAGCCGGGTCTCCTTGACTCGATGATCACAGAGCAAGCCGCTCACGCCCCCCCAGAGCGCGCGCAGGCAGCTCATGCACGGGAGGACTTCATATGACAGCGTCCCGACAATGTTGGTCCATGCTGTAGCAGTCATTCGGCTTTAGCGCAGATGCGAGGAGGTTAAGGCCCTTTTGCATGCATCGCTCTGAAGGCAGCCCATTGAATGAGCTGCGAATTTTGTTACAGGCACTTGTATAGTGCCAACAATTTTATGCAGTGCTTTACATATGTATTGTATATCCACTTGCTGACCAGGCCTTTTCTGGAACTTTTTGTTTACAAGTTTAAATTAGTATTTTTTGCTAGAAAATTACTTTGAACCCAAAAATAAAATATTGCAACGATCGCCATTTTGATCTCTAGGGTCTTTGCTAAAAATATTTATATATATATATATATATATATATATATATATATATATACATATATTTAGCAGATACCCTAGAGATCAAAATGGCGATCGTTGCAATATTTTATGTCACACTGCAGCAGTCTTTCAAAAACTTTTTGGGGGGAAAAAATGCACTTTAATAAATTAAAAAAACAAAACCCTAAGCACGCTCGTGGAATGGCGATAAACTGTGGTCTCCATAGGCGACGCGTTAAAAATGTTTTACAGGTTACCTGTTTAGAGTTACAGAGAAGGTCCAGTACTAGAATTTTTGCTCTCGCTCGAACAATTGTAGCAATACCTCGCGTATGGTTTGAACACTGTGTACATATGTGGGAGCGACTTAGTTATGCGTTCGCTTCTGCATGTGCGCACAGAGGGAAGGGGCGCTTTCAATTTATTTTTTCTTTAATTTGTTTTTTTTTGTTTTTTTTTTTTAACACAGTCCCTGTTTTATTTCTTGATTTCTTTTATTCTTATTACAAGGAATGTAAACATCCCTTGTAATGTAAATAAGCATGACAGGTCCTTTTTCATTGAGAGACCTAAAGACCTCAGATTCCTTCTTTACCCTTAAAAGCAAAACAAAGAACAAAAAAAATAGAAAAATCATCTCTTTAAGCCCTAGAGCCAGCAGTGATGTCAGATGTCACTCCGGTCCTCTAAGGGCATAGAGCCGAGTGGGGGGCTATCTTTCCCTCACTCGACTCCCTGCCTAGCCATCGGCCACATTGCATCGGGTTCTGGGCTTACCGATGGCTCCGGAAAGGAAAGGACCAGAAAGGGAGGGGTGGGGGCACCTTTTTCCGCCGCCTCTAAAAATGATCTTGCAGCGAACCTGCTGCTGGGACCACTTTTAATCGTCGCCGAATCGCACACAGAACAATAATACCGGGGTACAACGGTGTTTAACGTCAGTCATGATGTAAATGTACTATGGGCGGTCGGCAAGTGGATATTCACATCAACCCTTCACTCACCTTCTTACAGTATATACACATACTAGGGCCAATTTAGATAGGAGACAATCAACCTACCAGCATATCTTTGTAGTGTGGGAGGAAACTGGAGTACCCGGAGGAAACCCATGCAGGCACAGGTAGAACATGCACCTAAACGTGCTTAAAGCGGAACTTCACACTCAGTCATGTTCGCTTCTCTCCAGCCCCCTTCTCCTTTTACACAGGAAGCGCTCCGTCTTAAAAAAAAAAAAAGTTCAGTCCTCCCTCTTTGCCTCCTGGGATATGCGTGTCACATATCCCAGGAAGCATAATGCTCCATTAATAAAGCAGGAGGGTGTCGGGCCAAGTGGCGCGTCATCAGGAGGCCTGGCAGCTGAACCTGGAGGAACCGGTGGGCCTCCACGTGACGTCACAAAAGAAGATGGCGGCGTGTTACTATGCAGGGGAGAATTCTGCATCCATTGGGCCGGTGAGTATCTGAAATGGTTACAACTAACATCAAGGTAGGCAGGGGTTTGCAAAAAAAAAGATGGGGATGGGGGGTGGGAAGGATTTATAAGTGGGCCTTCAAAGTAAAGCTGCACTGAGAGAAATATGGAGGCGTCCCTGCCCAGCTCCGTTTACGGGTCAAGGCCCTTTTTCCTATAGCTGTGCATTGAGGTGCCGCTTAACATACTTGGCCATGCCTAATATGTGCGTTGGAGCACATTGTGCCAACATGAATGTTCTCATGATGCAGAATTGTACTTGGGCCCTCAAAGTAGAGCTGCACTGAGATGAATGTAGAGGCTGCCATGCTGATCTACTCTTGGAAGGTCCAGTTGCTTGACTGCTGTTGACTTCAGTACTTTGAAATTATTGATCTGGAACAAGCATTCAGCAAGTAAAGGTTCTTGAACTGCATGCCTTTTTCCATCTCCATAATGAAAATTTGATGCTATTGGATTATTAACATAAAAGCCAGGCCAAGCAAGTTAGCATTTTCTGGAGCCAGCTCGGCATTGGCTGCCCCTGTCTTTGCTCAGTGCAGATTTTCTTTAATCTTTCGGTATTTGAGATGTGATCTTGGAATGGAGATCATTCTTCCATGTTGTTTTGCCCTTTTGATAAATGATGTCATGTCCCCTCATGTACTCTGTTATGCTAGAGTAGACTTGTGTATGAAAATGGTCTGGCATCCACGATGGTTGGCGGAGCAGCCAGGGATTGTATTTTTCCCATTGTGTAGGCCATGCGATTTCTCCAAACTGTATTTTTTTTAGGTCACTCTTTGAACTTTCGTGTTAACCCTTTGTCGCCAGCCAATCACTCTGCTCCCCTTCAGCATTGTGCCATTCTTTAAAACACCCTCCCCCCCCTTTGAAGTTCCAGTCGCGGTCTGGCGGGGCCTGTGGTTGTTGTGGAAAATCTATCATCCCTTGGTGGCGGTGATATGAAGTGATTTCACGGATCACCGAACCTCCCAACTCCCGACTCCATTCCTGCCATTCCCTTTTAACGCTGACTGGATGAGCTTGTGTCGCTGTGAGGGTCTGCCGGAGCGGGAACACTGCAGAATATTAACTCCTGTGTCTTCGAGACTGGTGGAATGTGGAGAAGGCGGCAAGGTGTGTGCGATTTGTGAAGGGCTGCATAAGATGCTAACATGGGCTTGGGGCGAAACGTGTAAATCAACTTTGTTCAAATGAATATCGCTCACTTTTTAATGTACATTAAAAAAAAAAAAATTAGTTATTAAACGTAACTTTTTTAATAGGTATAGAGTTTGGATCAATTATAACCTGTGGCAGGTTTGTTATTAGCTTCTGTAACCAGAGCATGGATTCCTCTTGTGAGATTAGTAAAACATACACTATATTATCAAAAGTATTGGGACCCCTGCCTTTACACGCACATGAACTTTAATGGCATCCCAGTCTTAGTCCGTAGGGTTCAATATTGAGACTCTTTGCAGCTATAACAGCTTTAACTCTTCTGGGAAGGCTGTCCACAAGGTTTAGGAGTGTGTCTATGGGAATGTTTGACTATTCTTCTAGAAGCTCATTTGTGAGGTCAGGCACTGATGTTGGCTGAGAGGCCTGGCTCGCATTCTACGCTCTAATTCATCCCAAAGGTGTTCTATCGGGTTGAGGTCAAGACTCTGTGCAGGCCAGTCAAGTTCCTCCACCCCAAACTCGCTCATCCATGTCTGTATGGACCTTGCTTTGTGCACTGGTGCGCAGTCATGAAGGGGCCATCCCCAAACTGTTCCCACAAAGTTGGGAGCATGAAATTGTCCAACATTTCTTGGTATGCTGACACCTTAAGAGTTCCCTTCACTGGAACTAAGGGGCCAAACCCAACCCTGTGAAAAACCCCACAACATAATCCCCCCCCCCCCCCACCAAATGAATTGGATCAGTGCACAAAGCAAGGTCCATAAAGACATGGATGAGCGAGTTTGACGCGGAGGTACTTGACTGGCCTGCACAGAGTCCCGACCTCAACCAAATACAACACCTTTGGGATGAACTATGGGCTTAGTCGCTTGTAGCTCAATGCCTGTCAATAGAAAAAAAGTACATGAGCCTTTTCTCATGCAGAATTGGGTGTTTTTGGCCCCAACCCCATGAACTCTTAACAGAAGGGCACAAAACATGTCAAAATGCATTTTATGAGTGGTTTTTGTTTGTTTTTTTTGTTCATATGATGGCTCTATGGGTCCAAACACATGCAATCAAAACAAGCTTCAGTACCACACAACACTCTAAAAATGCACAAAGAAAAGCTTTGAGGTCATTTAAATGCACTGCGCTCAAGTGTGATTGGAGGCTGAAGCAGAATGGTGCTGCTTCAAGGCCAACATTTTGTCAGGCAGTGCAATTCCAGACAGCGAATGTGGAAAGAAAAATGGACAGGCCAAGTAATTTAGATTTGTCCAGCCTGTAGTATAGAATGTTATGTCATGCGGTTTACTTTTAAATGGCTAAGGTGTAAAAGAAGAACCTGGTTGCTATGAGGATTGAGAAGAGCTCCACTGGACATCTCATGCTGTGAATTTTCATGGCGGTCAAACAGTGGTTAGTCTTTCAAAATGGCCGTCGTATTGTAGGGAACAGAATCCTCTTCTGTCATCCCTCATATGGCGTTAGTGATCAACCGTCCTAGACCGATGTTTATATCTTGAATGTTCCAAGCTTTTGACTTGTTTTGTCTCATGCAGAAGACATCCTAGCAGCATTCCTTAGATCTCGCTCGGGTCATTCTGGTGAGGTAACGTTGATTTATGACGCTCAGCCTGGAGACGGCATTCCCACTTCACTTGCTTGTGTCCTAATATTAATACAGTCAGCAGAGCTCTTAATGGTGAGATGGATCTAGGGCACCGTGCCAGGCAGGCTGCTGCGTGCCATTCCCGCCTTCCTGTCTGTAATGCAAAGTGAGGACATCATAAAAATCAGTCGCACCAGTTTAATGTATCACATAAAGGCAGCCATTTTGTATGCCAAGTGCACATTTAGATGAGACCTACTAATTTCTCTTGGAGACTTGGGTCTCTGTTCGAGGCACTTGGTTAAGTCTACTATTAGCCATTTTAATGAGTAAACATGTATGTATATGTTCATTTGTAGGGTAGGCCAACTAGCTTTCCTGGACGGTTCCTCCATTTTCCAAAGTAGCATTAAACCCTAACAGCAAAATCAATTTTTCCCTTTATGTTTAGCATTTAAAGCTTACTTTTACAGCGGGATCTCCAAACTACGGCCTGCGGGCCACATCCGGCCTGTTACAAGATTTTAACTGGCCCACAGCTATGGTCAGTGGCATGTCCTAATGTGAGCAGATGAGGATTAAGGTCGGCAGAGGCTGCCTATGGTCTTCCATTCAACCACCCCATGTAACAGGGGACTCATGTAAGAGGGGACTCTGTGAGGGACTTTGATGGGAACCCGATGTGAGGGGGACTTTGATGGAAACCCCAATGTAAGGAAGGGGGCCTCTGGGTACCCTGATGTAAGGGGGGACTTTGATGGGAACCCCGATGTAAGGGGCCCTGGGAACTCCCATGTAAGAGGGGAATTTGATAGAAACCCCAATGTAAGGGGGGGGACTGTTGGCAAACCCGATGTAAGGGGGGGACTCTGATGGGGGCATCGCTGTAAGGAGGACTCTGCTGGGGACCCTGATGTAAGGGGGAATTTGATGTGTGTTTTCAACATGTGAATATTTGTAAAAAATATGATTTGACCCTCTTAATGAAAAGTTCGGAGACCTCTGCTATACAATATTGTTCATCAAATTATCCCCAAACACTCACTTTTCTAACACTCCACTTTCCAATGTCGCTCCCTCTTTGCGTCAGTTCTCCTGAATCTCCGGTCGGGGAGCAAGCATTGTTGATATCACTGAAAGGTCGCATGGCCCGGTTACATGGCAGGCACTTTGTTGTTGTAAAGGGCACTGTGCTGTCTTGGAAACTGCTGTCACTCCAAAAGCCAATGGAGGCAGAGCATGGAAGTGGCCTGAGATTTAGAGCTTTGGGGCTGCTTGGGTGTAGTCCTATCTGGAAGCTTTGGGGTGGCTACGCTGGGGCTCCAGGAGTTCCTGCAATTCAGCGTTGCCACCCCAAAAGTGGAAATGCAGAACAATGACTGTAGTCCCAGTTGGGAGAAGGCATGTTGGGGTGGCTACGCTGGCGCTCCAGGATTTCTTGCAATTCAGCGTAGCCACCCCAAAAGTGGAAATGCAGAACAATGACTGTAGTCCCAGTTGTGAGAAGGCATGTTGGGGGTGCCAATACTGGGGCTCCAGGCAGTCTTTGGAATGCAGTGTAGCCACCTCAAAGCTGGAACTGCAGGACAGAAAAAAAATTCAGTGGACCAGTTCAGTACTCTGTGTCGGTGCAGCATGAGAGCCTGCACCAACACACAGGACAGGAAGAAAAAAAGTAGATAAGGTATGCTGCTAGATTTTTGTGTTCCTAATGGAAGGTTTATTAACCCTGTAAGCTGGCCACGCATTGCACCATCTCTTTTAGTCTCCACAACTGTGTAGTGTGAGGGCCTACCTAAGCAGGCTTTTCGGTTTCCATCCAGTTAGATGAGCCATAGGATGTCATGGTTGCTGGTTGGTTGTAATGTATGTGGATAGTCCTACATGATAGGGCGTGACCACCTACCAGGGGCAAAAGCCTCTGTAAAAACCTATTCGGGGTTCTGTCTCTTCCTTCACTCTGTCAAAATATAAACCAAATGTGTTTTGGGCTGGAGTTGGGCTTTAACCATTTCCTGCTCACGCAGGGCTAGGCTCTGTTCTGGCATCTCATTATGGCATTGCTTCCCTTGTTGGCAGCAAACATTGCATTCCTCCCTTTGGCCGGAGTACATCATTATCAACGCTTTTATTGTGCTCACAGCCTGGATCCACAAATATGCATTATAACCTTTCCGCTTGCAAGAGATATGATAATGCTAAATATTTTTATTTAACTGCTCTTTCGCAAGCTGACTCGCTCAAACCACCCCCCCCCCCCCCCCCCCCCCTCCAAATCTCGACTCCTCTAGTGGAGACCGCACCTGCCGGTTAGGCCTCTGTATCAACGGACAAAATGTCTGGGAAGGATGGGGCCCGAGCAGTGGCAGCCATGATAAATATTAGCCAAGCCCGCTGGCGTAGCAGCTGGGGAGAGCTGGAACGGCTCCTCCAGCGGAATTAAAGGACAATGAAGCCAGCTAGATTTAACCCTTATGGGTCTGTATGTTGGGAAGCAGAGTAAATGGGCAAGTGCAATATACCATAGTAATCAGTCAGCGATCCTTATTCAATAATCTGAAGCCACTAAACTGGAATCTGGTTGGTGTTTTTTTTTTTTTTTTGGTCCTTAGTACATTGCTTCTGCTCTGTGTGCTGCTGTATCAAAGGGAACCTTTTAAAATGGCTGTATTCATAAATCAATTTTTTTATTTTTATTTTTTTATACTTTCTGGCCCTAGGTGTCCATATTGGGACTTCCACCCCCACCCACCTCCAGTGACACCAGGGCAGCCTGTAAACTTAGTTGAGTCTGTAAGGTGAAGACAAAAGAGGGCAATCTTCTGGTTCTCTTACAATGGTTTACAGTAGAATTCTGGGATAAGCTTAACTACTTTTAAAGCTGTCCCCCTCCCTCCTAACGGCTATGCTAACTAACCTGTAGGTGGGGTGCAGCAATCACATGCACAGTCCGAGTGCAACGCAAAGAACTTGTATTGAAGTAAAGCAAAAACCGTTGGGAGATGGCCCAACCGAGAGCACTCACAAATTCCAACTGGATGTAGTGAAGCAGGAATTTGCCAAACTGCCAGCACCGTCTCATGCTCAAACGGGGGGGGGGGGATGCTCAGAGAAGTTGCAAACCCTATGCTTTCCCTTCTCGACTGGAACCTTTCTCTGCTGTTAGTACTGTTCCTGGCAGATGGGTAACCAGTCCCTATACTACCCACTCAAAAATGCATGCCAAAACCTGTAGGCAGGAACTTAAAAAGACTCTGCTGACCCAAGATGGCCGTCAAGGTTCACCTGGACTAAGTGTAGCTAACCGGAATACTACCTCCAGGAAACCACAGAAACCAAGTTTCCCTCGACTTTATCTCCTTGCTGTAATACCGCTCCAGTCGGGTGCTACCTACAGTGGAGGAAGCAGACTGCACCTGCCTACAAACCTGTGTAAAAAAGATCTGTATACTTGCTTGTTTTTGGTCACGTCATCCAGCTCCCTGTGGTAGCCAGGACCACTGCAGAACAGGGATCAAAAACAACTGATGGGCCATAGTAAGCGTAGGGGTAATGGCAACGCTCCAGGCTTTACTAACCACTATTGGAGTGCTCTCTTCTCTCCCTGCTGGCTGACTCAGGTGTGCATGTGACCCGGACTGGTGTTGGCTACTTACCTATTCTGGGCTTGCTCTGGTCTGAAGCGGGATCACATGACCTTACCAGAGTGTGCTGAGAATAGGTAAGTATACACCGTACATCTTTCTTACACAGGTTAGCCAGAATAGATGTTAGGAGGGGCGAGGGACAATTTTTAGGAGTAGTTAGGGTTATCCCAGAATTCAACTTTTAATAGTGCGGCCTTAGACAGGCTATACATTATGCAATTTTCTTTCCTTCCACCGCGGGTTGATTTCAGTCAGTGTTGATGGGGCAATCCCTCCCACGGAGCTGTTGTGTTTTGCCAGCAGGGAGCCTTCCCTACCTGCAGAATACAATGATTGCTGCTGGGGACTATAGCCGCCAGCAGTGATTGAGCAGAAAAAGACAGTCTAATTGTACTTGAAGCGGATCTCCAGCCCCCCCCCTCCAAAAATTAAGTTAGCGGCTACAAATACTGTAACTGCTGACTTTTAATATTGGGACACTTACCTGTCCAGGGGACCCGCGATGTCGGCGACCTAGGCGATTTTTCAGCTCTCGGGTGCTGCCGCCACCATTACTTGTAAGGGAAACCGGGAGTGAAGCCTGCGCATGCGCCAAGCGTGTTGTACTTTCTGAATGGCCTGGCGGAGGGGGAAAGAGGAGGAGGGGGGGCCGAACTTCCTGCGGCGAGGTCTCCCGAAGCAAGGAAGGGTACCTGTCAAAAACTGGTACCCCCGCCACAAAAGGTGCCAAATGTGGCACCGAAGGAGGGAACCGAAGGAGTGAACCTGTACTTGCACATACAGGCAGCAAGAAGTGACGGATTACCCTAGTGATGGAGGGAAGGAGCAACTGCCTTGATGAAAGGCTTCCAAAGGTTCATCCCAAAACCTGCGTAGGGCCCGACAATCGCCTCCTTGCCCCCATGTGACAACACTTGGGCCTAGTGATTGACTGTATAGACGTCTAATGTTGCGTTACTGAGTTGTGGAGTGTTGCATTTTCTTCCCCTTACCCTGATGTAGGCAGCCTAGACCTGACTTTCATCTGAGAGGGTTGGTTCAACTGTTTCTGTAGGAATGGGTTGGTGTGCCTTCTTCCCTTTTGGAAACCCGTTTTTTAATGATGCCAATTCTATGCAACTGGTATGCTAAGGTTGGAGGAAACTTTATGGAAGACCCAATAGGTTTACTTAAAACACAATTTTTTTTCTCAGTTTCTTATTATTCCTTCAACTCTGCATAAATGAGGCCCTTCAGGACAGAGCTGAATAGCATTGGAACGATGTGATTTTTTTGTAAATGGCGTTTGAACAGTTGAAACTGTGTACGAGGATGATAAGTATATGTCTTGGGTTTTGCTGACACTCTTCTGCTGCCTTGACATGACAGCAAGAGCAGCTCTTTATTTTTGAAGACGACATGAATATTCACCCGTGCAAAGAAAAAAAAAAGAAAAGAAAGTGGTTTTCTCTGCGTCAGTGAGACCTCGTGTCTTCTCCGTGTCATTCTAACCTACTCAGAGCGAGCCGGGGGCCTGGCTTTCTTTTCTGAAAGCCTCAAAATAGTTTCCCCTTTTGTTTCTTAACCTTGCCACCTGCCGCGTTCACACTCCCAACTGACACTCCCGGAGAACACACCCCGCATCTGCAACGCCTCGCTGCATCCTTTCCTTGAAGCCTTTAAGCAAGGATATATTGTTTTTCAAAGTGCAGGTTATTATTTTACAAATAATTAGTGCTTGAAATATTTTCCCTATTATTTTTACTGGGGAGCATTGTTTAGAACGTTCCCTAAGGAGCCTATGGTTTTTCATAAGGTCAGCCATGTTGCTTCAGGCGGGTTTTCAGTTCTAGTTTCTGAACTGCTTGTCTTGTGAAAAAAAAACACACAATCATCTCTCTCTCTATCCATATATATATATATATATATATATATATATATATATATATATATATATATATATATATATATATATATATATATATATATATATATATATATATATATATATATATATATATATATATATATATATATATATATATATATATATATATATATAATTTTTTTTTGTCTTTATTAAATCCTTATTTAGAAAGACGGGATCTAGTAGCAAAATGCTGTTAGATGCAGGAAATCATATATACAACTTGAGATTTAAAATGTTTGCCCTGAACATTCCTGTTCACACCTGGTTGTGCTCAATGAAATCCATCTGGGGACATTTCCCAGTTGTAGGCTGTATAAAAGATAACCTGCACCTGTACTGTATGGTATTTTCATGGTCCGGACTAATGTGGGGAGTTAATCCACAGGGATGGCCCTTAGGTCAGTGGTGGTCAACTTTTCTTGATATGGGCCCTCAACATCACCAGTGTCGGAGACCACAGACATAAAACAGGATATAATCAGGGACTATGGATATGATACTAGGGATGGTCAGAGACTGCCGACATGATCTAGGGGATGGTCAGAGACTGCCGACATGATCTAGGGGATGGTCAGAGGCTGCCGACATGATCTAGGGGATGGTCAGAGACTGCCGACATGATCTAGGGGATGGTCGGAGGCTGCCGACATGATCTAGGGGATGGTCAGAGACTGCCGACATGATCTAGGGGATGGTCGGAGACTGCCGACATGATCTAGGGGATGGTCAGAGACTGCCGACATGATCTAGGGGATGGTCAGAGACTGCCGACATGATCTAGGGGATGGTCAGAGGCTGCCGACATGATCTAGGGGATGGTCAGAGACTGCCGACATGATCTAGGGGATGGTCAGAGGCTGCCGACATGATCTAGGGGATGGTCAGAGACTGCCGACATGATCTAGGGGATGGTCAGAGACTGCCGACATGATCTAGGGGATGGTCAGAGACTGCCGACATGATCTAGGGGATGGTCAGAGACTGCCGACATGATCTAGGGGATGGTCAGAGACTGCCGACATGATCTAGGGGATGGTCAGAGACTGGCGACATGATCTAGGGGATGGTCAGAGACTGGCGACATGATCTAGGGGATGGTCAGAGACTGGCGACATGATCTAGGGGATGGTCAGAGACTGGCGACATGATCTAGGGAATGGTCAGAGACTGCCGACATGATCTAGGAGATGGTCAGACCTTCCCTTGTATCGTGTTGGCAGACATGATACAGGTGATGGTCAGAAACTGTGGACATGGAACAGTAGATAGTGAAAGACTGCATACATGATACAAGAGATGGTCAGAGTCTGTGGACAGGATACAGGAGATGGTCAAAGACTGCATACATGAAAATACAAGTAAGAAAACTAGAGAGCCAGAAGACAGAGGAAAAGGAAACTCAAGGAATATATAATAAAATATATAGATAAGATAGATAAGTCCATAATAAATGGAGAGGTCTGTATTGCTGTCTCTACTCCAGATGGGCTACAAACTGTAAAAAAGGGGCGAAATATGTATGAAGACTCCTAAAGCAATAATAGTAGAAGTTATTTCTATCTGGTAGGTAGGATGCATAATAAAATGATGTGCATCGTATTCTAGATATTTAATGAATTTACTAGAATATGAAGAATTGGAGACTTATCTGAACTTGTGCTTGTCGACATCCCCGGCTGACAGTAGAATATAAAGCTGTCATTAAACATATAAACCAAAAAAAAGTGCCCCCCCCCCTCACAATCCATACCAGGTCCTTCAGGTCTGGTGTGTATTTTAGTGGAAGAATGGGCCTTACAATGGCCCTTACAATGGTGGCCAGTGGAAGAATGGCCCTTACAATGGTGGCCAGTGGAAGAATGGCCTTTACAATGGTGGCCAATGGAAGAATGGCCCTTACAATGGTGGCCAGTGGAAGAATGGCCTTTACAATGGTGGCCAGTGGAAGAATGGCCTTTACAATGGTGGCCAATGGAAGAATGGCCCTTACAATGGTGGCCAATGGAAGAATGGCCCTAACAATGATGGGCAGGGGGAAGACTGCTCAATACATTACTCATTGATGTGGTAGATGAGAGATGCAATAATTTATTGAGCATTCTTCCTACTAACTATTCATGTAATGGGCATTTTTCCCACTAACCCCCAATGTAAGGGGTATTCTTCCCTCTGACCACCAATATAATGAGCATTCTTCCTATATACCATGACAAAAAAAAAAAAAATCAGTGGACTTTACTGGCAGTGAATGGGAAACTCATACATTTTATAACATTAAAACTTTCTTACAAAAGCTAAACATTTTAGCTTTTGTAATAAAATTGAAACTTTATCAAATGTATGAGTTCACCCGTTCACTGCCAGAAAAGTCCACTGATTTTTTTTTTTTTTTGTGATGGTAAATACTTACTCATTGATGTGTGGTAGATCATTCATTGCCAGTAAAGTCCACTGATTTTTTTTTTTGTCATGGTATATAGGAAGAATGCTCCTTATGTTGGTGGTCAGAATACTTCTTACATTGGTGGTCAGTGGGAAGAATGTTTCTTACATTGGCGGTCAGTGGGAAGAATGCTTCTTGCATTGGAGGTCAGTGGGAAGAATGCTTCTTGCATTGGAGGTCAGTGGGAAGAATGCTTCTTGCATTGGCGGTCAGTGGGAAGAATGCTGCTTGCATTGGCGGTCAGTGGTAAGACTGCTCCTTGCATTGGTGGTCAGTGGGAAGACTGCTCCTTGCATTGGTGGTCAGTGGAAAGAATGCTCCTTGCATTGGTGGTCAGTGGGAAGAATGCTCCTTGCATTGGCGGTCAGTGGTAAGACTGCTCCTTGCATTGGTGGTCAGTGGGAAGACTGCTCCTTGCATTGGTGGTCAGTGGAAAGAATGCTCCTTGCATTGGTGGTCAGTGGGAAGAATGCTCCTTACATTGGTGATCAGTGGGAAGAATGTTCCTTACATTGGTGATCAGTGGGAAGAATGCTCCTTGCATTGGTGGTCAGTGGGAAGACTGCTCCTTGCATTGGTGGTCAGTGGGAAGACTGCTCCTTGCATTGGTGGTCAGTGGGAAGAATGCTCCTTGCATTGGTGGTCAGTGGGAAGAATGCTCCTTGCATTGGTGGTCAGTGGGAAGAATGCTCCTTACATTGGTGATCAGTGGGAAGAATGCTCCTTGCATTGGTGGTCAGTGGGAAGACTGCTCCTTGCATTGGTGGTCAGTGGGAAGACTGCTCCTTGCATTGGTGGTCAGTGGGAAGAATGCTCCTTGCATTGGTGGTCAGTGGGAAGAATGCTCCTTGCATTGGTGGTCAGTGGGAAGAATGCTCTTTTCACATAGCTTAAAATGTTATTTGTGTCAGTGGATACTTATATGAGAGGCAGAAATGGTTCATGTCTTTAGGAGCCCCTAGTGTCCTGTGAAGGAACCCTAGCTTAGAAAAGCTGTGTCGGAGGGTTCTTGACACAGGTGCAACCATTACTGGCTTCAATATTCAGGGTCAATTCTCTGTCACCACTTGTAAGAAAAAAACGTGTCTGCCAGAACTGCTACCTGAGTTTTCTATAGCAACTGCATTCATTGCGCAAGGTTTACTCATTTTTCCAGCTCACTTTAAACAATGATGGAATGGAGTTGCTATGGGGCAGACTAGGCAGTTTTCTACATCTTATATTTTTATCATTGTGCCCCTTGGCCCTTGTATGCCATGGGGGATAAAGCAGCCAGCAGTCTCAGTGGTCATAGGCCACGCTGTATCTAGGCAACAAAGTCTAGGCAGCTCAAAAGTTTAAAACAAGCTATATATCTGTGTTTTAATTCTCTTCATTTTTTCCTTTTTTGTCTTTCAGCCCCTGCAGATTGATGATAACTTCTGCGGTCAGGACTTTAATCAGCCTTTAGGAGGGACTGTCACCATTGAAGGAACCCCGCTTTTCGTCGATAAGGAGGATGGTATGACGTCAGTAGCCGCCTATGATTATAGTGGACACACGGTCGTGTTTGCTGGCACCCGCAGTGGCAGGATGAAAAAGGTACGGTCATACGGGAACGACTTTGTTGTTTTTGGGACACTTCTGTGGCAAAAAGGCAGCTTGTTGTGGACCGTGCACGGTGGCTCTCGACAAAGGCCTCTGCCTGCAGCTGAACAGATTTGGCCCCTAGTAAATCCAGAATTTGCATCTTTGTAGCAGTTCGGCCTTATGCAAAGTGTTTTTTTGTGCTGATGTTTTGAAGGTTTCTTTTAAGCAGCTTCGGCTTGTTACATTGCCTAGCTGCAGCCATTTTGTTGCCAATGGCTTTGGTGATGTCCAAGACTTTTATATTTCCTTGCAAGGTGTACAGTGGGCTGTATGGTCCCATTTCTAGAATATGATGTTATATGTAAAGGCATCTGTGTGTGGTGTTCAGTATAACGAGTCATTTTCTATGGTGGTTTTGACTTGGATGGACTTTGGTCTTTTGCCTTTTTTTTAAATGCAGCCTTGGTTTTGCTTTGTGAAGGCTCCATAAATCTGAAATGTATTATTTGTACATGCCATAATAAAATGTATCCCTCAACTTTTTTGCCATAAAAGTGGAACTTATTGCCAACCCTTTATGAGAAAAGGACTGAAAAATCCCCCCCCTGGATAATGCCTTTTTATATTTTTGGTTTAACGAGCTTCTGAAATGGATGTAACTCATCTAACAATGGTCTCTTCCTGCTGAAAATGCCTGGCAATCACAGGAATTGCTAATGCTCATGTGTGAATCCAGGCTTAGGCAAGGTCCACTTATTCCATCTGTCCTCCTCTCCCTTTCCTAAACCGTGCATAAAAGTCTTCCCTGATTGTGTATTGCAGGGAGTGGCGTCATGCTCCTGCTTATCCTTGGGCATGCTAAGCAGTTAAAATCTTCGAGAGAAGACTCTACAGCACATATGTCAAACACAAGGCCCGTGCGAGGGCCTTTTCATGTGGCCCTTGCACTCAGTTTTGCAGCTGAAATGTGGTGAAACTCCATTGGAGTTGCACACTGTGCATAGCGCACCCCTGAGCTCTGAGCTCTGTGCGCAGCCCGCCCCTGAGCTCTGTGCGCAGCCCGCCCCTGAGCTCTGTGCGCAGCCCGCCCCTGAGCTCTGTGCGCAGCCCGCCCCTGAGCTCTGTGCGCAGCCCGCCCCTGAGCTCTGTGCGCAGCCCGCCCCTGAGCTCTGTGCGCAGCCCGCCCCTGAGCTCTGCACTCTGTAGGCAGCCCTCCCCTGAGCGCTGTAGGCAGACAGCCCCAGATACAACCGGCCTTTTGAGGGCAACCATACTGCTGACGCAGCCTGCAATGAGATTGAGTTCGACACCCCTGCTCTACAACATAGTGTAGGATGATTCTTGTGAGATTTGGGCTACTCAACATTCTCCAAGATTTTGCCAGAAGGGGAATGACGTCGCTCTTGCTTAGGTACAATGGGTGGAAACTGGGGAAAGGTAAATATAGTATTCCTTTATAAAGGAGGGGGACGCCTTCAATAAAGTGGACCTTCTCACTGAGCAACAATGTTTACTTTAAAAAGTAGAGTGGGAACTATCAACCTGTATGATGACTTTGTTTTTAAACAAAGCCAGGTGATCACCATGTCATATAGCTGACCTTGATCGGAAACCATGCTGATTGATGTGAACTCAGAACTATTGGTGATGCCCGGGGCCCAGTTGAGAGAGCACAGATCTGCGGGCTCCTAGTTCTTAAGGGTATAGTAGATTACCATTTCCTCAATACAAAGCATCATTCAGGGGAACGTTTATCTACAAACTAGACAAGAAGAGGTTAAATCGGTTGCATATTCATTCTACTTTGTTCATTTAAATCTTTTTTGCTCTTCTCCCCATTTAAACTGTTTTAAATGTGACTGCTGCAAGTTCCACCTAGCCATCACATCCGACAGGCTTTTTAGTATTCATATATATTAACAAAAAGCGTGAATTTTTTTTTTTTTTTCTTTTTTTTTTGCGGTGACTGGCAAGCAGTACTTTCGCTAATCAGATCTGGGATGTAATGAGGGGAGTGCGGAACGTTCCAGCACCTGTCACTTTTCATTCTCCCGGTGACAGGTGTAGGCTCGGGAGAACAATGCGTTTATCAGTCTTTTGCTGATAAATGGGGAAAGATGAGTAAAATTCTGACTTTTTTTTCCCCCTTTTGTTCTCGACGCCCAAATATTCTGTCGCTTGCCTGCTTTTGGTGGTTCTTCTGCCCGCTGTGCTCTTTGTGTGGAATCTGGCACGACACGGCCAAGTGGTAATAATTCTGTATTGCTTACGTCTACCTGTCGGTGTCGGCGTATGACGGCACCCTGACTCTGGGGCCCCTTGTTCCCTGTTTTCATTTTTTTTTATTCTGTAAAATGCTTTTACGGCAGTCTTTTTTAGGGCTCATGCTCACGATGACATAAAATGTGGCATTTTTTTATCAGTTTTGTATGGGCCTGTACATACAGCTGTGTAAAGATTGGTAAACTCACGATACTTTGTACACAATGCTTTGTACAGCACAAATGTACTCTATTGGAGTACAAGAGCTGCCTGCATCCTAGGAACAAAGGATGCTAAACAGTAATGTCTGACTGCATCCTAGCAAGCAAACTCTAGGTGGCAATAGCCACCTGTGGCCTAGTAACAAAGGACGCTGGGCTGCAATAGCCGCCTGCATCCTAGCGACGGAAAAGATAGGCGGCGATTGCTGCCTGTGTCCTATTAACGGATTACGCTAGGCAAAAAAAAAAAGCTGCCCACATTCCAGCAACTAAGGATGCTAAACAACTAAAGCCTCCTGTATTCTAGCACCAGGGGATGCTAGGCAGCAATAGCTGCCTTCATTCTAGCAACTGAGAATACAAAGTGGCAGAAACCACCTGTGTCCTAGCAACTGAAGGTGCAAGGTGGCAATAGCTGCTTGCACCCTAGCAAGCAAAGACGTTGGGTGTCCATAGCCACCTGTGTCCTAGCAGTGGAGGACTATAGGCAGTGAAAAGCTGCCTGCATTCTAGTGACGGAAAAGCTAGGCAGCAGTAGCGCCTGTATCCTGACAGCTGAGGACCCTAGGTAACAAAAGCTGTCTGCATCTAGCAATGGAGGACACTTCAGCCAGCCATAGATGGATCGATTCCGTGGTTGCAGGAAAGAAAATTGCTTGATTTCCTCCTGCGAAACCATTGGATTCTCCCGGCAGGGGGGTGGGGGAAGCTGTCCCTGCTAGGAGAACACAGTGATTATTGCTAGTGGCTATAACAGCAGCTAGCCGTATTCGCATGGAAAAGCCAACAGGCTGGTTGTACCCAACTTGATCGATCAATTTGGGTACATTCAGCCTGTCCATAGATGGTTAGAATCGGTCTATGGCCAGCTTAAGTGGCAAGGACTGCCTGCATCCTAGCAACCAAGAATGCGAGGCGGCAATAACTGCCCGCATCCTAGCAATAGTGGTTGCCAGGCAGAAAGAACTGTCTGCAGCCTAGCAACGAAGGACGCCAGGTGGCAATAGCCGCCACCTGCATCCTAGTAACTAGTAAGATGCATTTCATTATTTGAGTTAACATACACAAGAGTACATGCACATGGCTCTATGGAAATTACATCAGCTGGTATACTGCATACTGGTTGCTATATTTTAATATGGGCATGTTCATCTTCTGTGTGTTGCCCCAAATGATAAAATTTTACATTTTGCATTGCTCTTGCCTTCCTAAGATGTAAATGCTCTTAATTTTTGGTTAGATTAAATATTTGGTGATCCTGCCAGTCCTCTTCATGTTGCCGGCTTCTTGGTCTCATCTGACCATGCAAACCAGGTATGCATATCCTTGGTAGCATAGTCCGTGTACATCCACTTCTTTGCTTGGTATCTATAGTATGGCGTGCCCATTGTGAATTCAACTTTTTATTTATTTTTTGTTTGTTATAGTCAACAAGTGTCTTTTGATGGACCTTTTCAGACCTGAAACCAGCTCTGGTGTAATGTGACGCAGGAAGTGCCATCTCCCATTGAAGCTGTCACTGCAGTTGTTTGAAACCATTATCTCCGTTCTCACGTTGGCCGGGGAAGCCAGGTCAAGCGTTTAAAATGCTCATGTCATCTATAAGCTTTGGAGATGGACACCTTGTCAGATCACCTTCAGCCCATCAGTTACATTATGACATGACTGAGCGGTCATTTTTTTAGGCAGCCATTTCGTCCTTTATCTAAAGAGCACATGTAGGGTTATGGTACAGATTTTCTTTGTTTAGAGCAACATGTTCATTTTTTTTTTTTTTTATGTCCTTTTTTATTCCAGTGAATATTTTTTATGTCTATTATGGAGCGCTGCAGCTCCTGACTGCCAGTTTTCTGTGGCTCTCAGTGTCTGCTGTAAAAGAGGGTGTCTCTTGATTCCTTCCTATGGAGCTAGATACAAAACACATGCAACTAAATGAGTCTAAAGATCTACATTCTCCACCCTTTCCTGTCTTTAGTTCACATGATGCTCTATGGAAGATCAATTGGAGAGAGGTGGTCCACAAGTGAGCAGATACTACTGAGCTCTCTCTACAAAAGCCAAGGAAGCTGTGAAGACAGAAGCACCCAGAATTACATTTATATTTCTACAGTGACAATTTTGCACAAGTAAATGAGGAAAAGGACAGAGGATTTCTTTGTTAACACTCAAAAAACAATTACAAGACGTTTGACCCAAAACCTGTATAGTTTACATACACCCCCTCCCCTGCTGTAAACGTGCACAGTATTCCATAGATGCAATGCTATAGAGCGGTGGAGGTCAACTTGAAACTTAGATGGCCTCAAGTGTGGGCCCCCCCCCCAACACTATCAAAGGGGCTGCACAGTAGCAGCGCAATTTCGTGTATTGAGGTGCATCACGTTAAAGCGGTTGTATACCCGCAGAAAAAAAAATACAAAAAAAAAAAAAAACTGGCATAATGAGCTAGTATGCACCGCATGCGCGCAGGAGTCCTCCATTCCGGCAAGGCCCGGAAGCATCCAAGGGGAATATCTCCTAAACTGTACAGTTCATCTCCTAAACCGTAAAATTATCGAAAGGGGTATACAACCACTTTAAGTTAAACAAATTAAAATGAATGTGCTGTAGCGCACAGCAACGCTCAAAAATGTTGGCTCAGAAATTGAATCACAATAACCCCAGCATTGGTGGCAGTGGCAGTAATAATAACCCCCACCATTGGTGTCAGAGGATGCAATGATAATGTCCAACATTTGTGTCAATGGCAATAATAGTAACCACCAGCATTGGTGTCTGTGGTCACAGTAATAATTCCCAACCTTGGTGTCAGTGGATGCAATAATTAATGACCCCCACCAGTGGTGTCAGAGGATGCAATAATAACCAATATCATTGGTGTCAGTGGATGCAGTTATAACCCCCACCATTGGTGTCAAAGGATGCAATAATAACCAATACCATTGGTGTCAGTGGGTGAAGTTCTAACCCCCACCATTGGTGTCAGAGGATGCAATAATAACCAATATCATTGGTGTCAGTGGATGCAGTTATAACCCCCACCATTGGTGTCAAAGGATGCAATAATAACCAATACCATTGGTGTCAGTGGGTGAAGTTCTAACCCCCACCATTGGTGTCAGAGGATGCAATAATAACCCCCACCATTGGTGTCAGAGGATGCAATAATAACCAATATCATTGGTGTCAGTGGATGCAGTTATAACCCCCACCATTGGTGTCAAAGGATGCAATAATAACCAATACCATTGGTGTCAGTGGGTGAAGTTCTAACCCCCACCATTGGTGTCAGAGGATGCAATAATAACCCCCACTATTGGTGTCAGAGGATGCAATAATAACCCCCACCATTGGTGTCAGAGGATGCAATAATAACCCCCACCAATGATGTCAGAGGATGCAATAATAACCCCCACCATTGGTGTCAGAGGATGTAATGATAATGTCCAACATTTGTGTCTGGGCAATAATAGTAACCACCAACATTGGTGTCCGTGGTCACAGCAATAATTCCCAACCTTGGTGTCAGTGGATGCAATAACCCCACCAGTGGTGTCAGTGGATGCAATAATATCTGCTACCATTGATGTCAGTGGATGCAATAATTACCCCCACCATTGGTGTCAGTGAATGCAATAATAACCCCCACCATTGGTGTCAGAGCATGTAACAATGATCCCCACCATTGGTGTCAGTGAATGCAGTTATAACCCCCACCATTGGTGTCAGAGGATGCAATAATGACCCCCCACCATAGGTGTCAGTGGATGCAATAATAACCCCCACCAGTAGTGTCAGTGGATGCAATAATAAACCCCAGCAATGGTGTCGGTGGCAATGGAAGGACCCCCCAACATTGGTGACAGTGGATGCAATCCTAACCCTCAGCACTGGTGTCAATACACCAACCTCTTCTCCCTACACACACACACTGGTGGTCCGTGGCATTGAAAATTTACCCCCTATGGGAGGGGGTTAACTTTTACTGCTGCTGACCCCCAATGCAGGGGTGTGTTATGGGTGGGGGGGGGGTTGAGAAGAAGGTGTTTTGTAGTTCAAGTCAAGAATGAGCAGACTAGGGTGACTATGCTGCTCCTCCGTAGATGTAGTAAGGTGGTTAAGCATTGTCACCCAGGACAGGACGTGTGTTGTTGCTGGTGGGATCACCACCAGGAAAATAAAGAATGAAAAAATGGAGAGAAAAAAAAAGCAAATGCAGCCACCACATCTAAGGACTGATGAGCTGCTATATTTTCAATGTTTTTTTTCTTGGGTTTAATTGCACTTCAGACATGGTATTTTATTTTTTCCTTTTTGATATGTGTGTTAAAATAGAACTCTTGTTACTGTGTTGTAGAGCTATTTCTAAAGTAGTCTAAAGTGGGATTTGTTTACTTTGTTTACATATAGGTAAGTGCGAAGAAAGCACAGATTCCATAGTCCCGGTGACGAGACAAATTTAGTGGTGTGATGCCCCCCACTGAAATCCTCCTCAGCTAATTGACTTTGTAAACGGTTGGGATTTGTTGGCAGAAGGCGGTTGGATTTGTGCGTTGGGAACGTGTTAAGGCGTCCTGCAGTGGGCCGGGAGTGGGACGGTGGCATCCAGAGCACATGTGCGCTCCTTATCGCCAGGAAGCCTGTGCATAGCAGGAAAGCAGAATCTCAATATAGATCTGGCATTTAACCCAACGGAGAGAAGTGCTAGGAACGCAAGCTGCAGATGGAAATGATTGTCCTGGCCTGATCCATGAATTGCAGCGAAGAATTGTTATTCCCTGCGCAGTGCTGGGTGGATGCACAGCGTCTCCCGGCAGCCACATAGTCCTTTTGTAGCCTCCCCCCCCTCCCCCCCTGTAACCGTACTAAAGAAGGTCTGTGCCGCCCGTAATCTGATATTGGTGCCACCATTACTTGAGGGTGATTAGATCGACTTCAGTCACCCATAGATCGAAATTCTGCCAGTTCGGGCAATTTTTGATCCATCTATGGCCGGCTTAAAGCTCCATTGACGCCTGCGAAACCAGGGTGGATATAAATCGATGATATTTGGAATTATTTTTATTTAAATCGGATTATTTTTTTTTTTTTAATTTAAATTTGGGTTTTATTTAAATCGTATTTTATTTAAATCTGATTATTATTTTTAAAATTTAAATTGTGTTTTGTTTAAATCATATTTTATTTTTTTTTATTTAAATCGGATTATTATTTTAAATTTAAATTGGGTTTTATTTTTTTATTTAAATCATATTTTTTTATTTAAATCAGATTGTTTTTTTTTATGATTTTTTTTTTTTTTTTTTTTAATTTAAAGTGGAGTTCCACCCAAAAATGGAACTTCCACTTTTGGAATCCCCCTCCAGTGTCCTATTTGGTACCTTTCAGGGGGGAGGAGGGAGCAGATACCTATCTAATACAGGTATTTGCTCCCACTTCCTGGCATAGATCACCGCGGCACCTATGCCACTTCCGGCGCCTACTCTGTCCTCCCCCTCTGTATTCTGGGGGACACACAGGTCCCAGAACACAGCAGGGACCAGTGAGGACGCGCAGCGCAACTCGCGCATGCGCAGTAGGGAACCAGGAAGTGAGGCCGCACTGCTTCACTTCCCGATTCCCTTACCGAGGATGGCGGTGGCAGCAGCCAAGAGCCGACGGACAGATCAGCTTCGGCTGCCGACATTGCAGGCTCCCTGGACAGGTAAGTGTCCATATATTAAAAGTCAGCTGCAGTATTTGTAGCTGCTGGCTTTTAATATTTTTTTTCGACGGACCTCCGGTTTAAATCACTTTTTTTTTTTTTTTTTTAATTTTAAATCAGATTTTGATTTTTATCAAATTTATTTTAATAAAATGCTTTTGGCGTAAAGGTCTATCCAAAGATAGTTTTCTATTTAAGATACATTAATAATTTAGTTTATTCAGCATGAAATGGAGCTTAGTTATTGTAGCATAAGGCTGTATATTCTGCAATATTTACATTTTTGGTAAACTCACGCAGTGAATCCAAGCTGAGATAACATATATAGTGCTGATACATTTACACAATTTCACAGTAACCATGAGAAAAAACAAAGTTCAGGAATATTCCTTTATCCCGTTGTTTTGTAAATCTATGTACACTACAAACTGTATGATTGAATCGGTTCTGATATCGCTGTTTTACTAACCTAACAGTTTATTATTCTAAATGGGAAACCTTCATTTTGTTTGCAAATATTAAAGATTCTAACTACCAGCAAGAAGAAGTCCTTATATTTAAAGAGCACCTGTCATTTCAGATCCATCATGGCAGCGCCTGTTAGCGGCATCCACTCACCTGCTGCCGCCACGTCCCTCACCTTGTTGTGTCACTGCTGCATCACCAGTCGTCCCATTAAAGTGAATGGGACTGTCGGTGAGTCAACAGCGGGTCAGAGGAGGAGCCACTGCGGGACAGAGATGACAGTTGCTCTTTAAAAATTATGATTTAAATCGAGCCTTTTTCTTTTTCTTGTGAAAAAAAAAACAAAAAAGACGAGCCTTTTTACTAGTGATTTAAATCAGATCCACTCTGTGCGAAACGCGCCGTTCTTTGTTTTTCTTTTGCGCACATTTGTCACGTGACATAATAGGGAAGCCCATTCACGTTATGTCATTATTGTGCGGCTCCCTGTTCTCTGATATATGGAAGTAAGGCCCTCCTTCTTCCAAGATGGCCGCCTCCACATAGAGACACCATGCAGAACAAGGAAAATAGATTACAGGGCTATTAAAACTGTATTAAACCCAAAAACAAACATTTATCATTTTTCAGCTTACCAGTTCTTAGATGTGATGGCTGTATTTGTTTTATTATTATTATTTTTTTAGGCTTTTTGTTTTCATCTGGTGATCTGGCCAGCAAGTTTGTTGTTTTTTTTTTTTCAGAAGAACAAGCTCTTCTCCAGATGTATCAGTTCACAAGGATGAGACAAACCATTTACCCAGGGCTGGGACAGGGGGTGGACAGGAAGGACGGCTGCCCTGGGCACTGTGGTATCATGTGAGGTGGGGGGGGGGGGTGCCGCCACAAGGAGATGGGATTTGTGTTGGGAGGGGGAATTTTGGGGGGAGGCAGGGGCTAAGAACTGTTTTAGGAGGGAAAATTTGGGGGGGGGGGGGTTGTAGGCAAGGTGATTTAGGGGGATCTGTGCTAGGAGGGGGGGATATGAGGGGTTGGTGCTAGAAGGGGTGATGGGGTAGGGGGGGAGGAGGAGAATTGTGCTGGGAGGGGAAATTTATCTTGGGGGAGCTGGGGTGGTGGGAGTTTATACTGGTAGGAATGATTGGGGGAAGTTTGTGGGGGGAGGACTTGTGCTAGGGGTGGGGGGAAGATTAGTGCTGGGAGGCAGATGTGGTGTGCATGGGGGGGGGGGAGATGTTTACTTGTATATTTAGAGGGAAAATTTGACAGGTAGAGGGCTTGTGCTAAGAGGAGTAATTTTTTTTTTTGGGCGGGGGGGGATTAGCATTTGTGCTGGGGGGTGAGGGGCAACGATTTGTGCTGGGAGGGGGGATTTCAGCAGGGGGTGGTTGGATTTGTACTTATGCTTAGGGGGAAGCATGCAGATTAGTGCTCAATGTTTTTTTTATTTTGGGGGGGGTGCTGCTTAGCATGGTCGTCCTGGGCTCTTGATGACCTTGTCCCGGCACTGCATTTACCACTGACAGGGGTGCTTACAATGATCAGATTTTATTTATTCATACAAAAACCTTTATCCGAAAAGGGACTTTTTTTTTTTTCTGAAACTGCTTGCTGGAGTTTGGCTTGAATTTGTTAGTGTATCTAAATCTGCTAGTACATCTAACACTCTCCTCCCCCCAGACTGACAATCCAGCTGTCTGCTATGCCTCCTGTGCTCCTTCATTCAGAGTGGAGGCCCCCTAATACAGGAGGTGTGTTACTGGCCAGATCACCAGGTGAAAACTGAAAAAAAAAAAAAGACTAAAGAAGGGAAAACGAATGCAGCCACCACATCTAATGATTGGTAAGCTGCTATATAACACATTTTATGGTTGTGGGTTTAATACCGCTTTAAGTAGCGGGTGTGTGTGATGATTTTTCAGGATATTGTTTGTGTCGCTTTCAGGCAGAAGTCGGGAATGTTCATCAGAAGCTGAATTCTGGTTGGTGGAGAGAAGTAAAATGTCACTTTTTTTTATTTTTTTATTTTTATTTTTTGTTGTTCTTTGTGTTAGCGGTTTTCTGATGATTGGCTGTGTTCGCGGTTCACACAAGCGGAAAGCTTTTGGGATTGTTAAGCAGCCCATAGACGTGAGATGACAGTCATCGCGGATCCGTCCGTTTTTCAGCTTTTACCGCGGCGTGTGACAGTTAAAACAACTTTTCCGCTGAAAGCTTTTCAGCGGCGTATTGTGCGCTCGCCGCCTCTGTCACATCAGACGAACGCTCGCTTTTCTTATCCGCGTGACAGTGTTTTGCCATAGAAATGCAAATTCGATGCATAGGTTGCATTTTAAGAACGGTATAAAAGTCGGTTACATTTTAAACAGAGTCTCTATGTGGAATGTGGCAGGAAGGAAGAAAAAATTTCTCTCCGACGCAAACCCTAAAGTTGAAATCCACTTTCATCCTAAAGTCTCTGCTGCAATCCGCAGACGGAGCCCGTCCTACCCGCCGACTATTTCATTCTGTTCAGCCAGCTTTGTGGCTTACATCCTCCCCACCCAACTTCATGAGAGCTTGTAGATTGCACTGTCACCTCCTTCCCTCAGTTCTTCTCATTGGACGATGGGCATCACCTTCCTGCAATCCTAAGCAATGGGTAACCTAGGAGCCAATCAGACACTGCCACTTCCACATGTGCTGATAAGCCTACATCCACACCGGAGCCAATCAGACACTGCCACTTATTATCACATGTGCTGATAAGCCTACATCCACACCAGAGCCAATCAGACACTGCCACTTCCACATGTGCTGATAAGCCTACATCCACACCTGAGCAGAGCATCTTCCTGGCGATTTGTGATTTTTTTTTTTTAAATGCGTTGTTTCAGGCATTTTAAAGGGTTCGTTTACGCTTGCTGTTCTCTCTGAAGACCGATCTGCATCCGGATCACTCTTAAGAGAACATTTTGACAGGTGTTGACCCGACCGCCTGTTTTAACCCCTTAAATGCCAGACTACCGCACCGCGACAGCGTGCATTGTGTGGCGATGGGCTGCGTTCGCCTGGCTGTAGTGACACAGAGGGCATCATTTCTGCCGCAAAGCGTTGTGTCTGTGGCATGTGTACACCCCTGGCGTACTGCTTTCCTAGCTAAAGGGGGAGTAGTTGAGGGGCAGTAAAAATGCAACTTAACCACGTGTGTAAACGAGCCCTTAGGGCCACGTTCATATCTTGGAATTTTGGGATCGCGGACAGAATTGCTGCAGTTTTTCCCACGATCCCAAGTTGCCACAGAATCCGTGACACTTTGGGAGCGGTTGTTGTTTAATTGCACCCCAAATGGGATGCTATTCTGCCATGATCGTGGTTGCGGAAAACCACAAGTTTTAGGCGACTTTCACACTGAAAGCGCCCGGCTTTACCGTAGTTTTGGCCGCCAGCGGGGTGCTTTTAACCCCAGCTAGCGGCCAAAGAAAGGGTTGAAAGCGCCCGTGTTGCAGCGCTGCCCGTTCATTTCAATGGGCAGGGCGTTAGCAGGGATTTACCGCCGTTTTAGCTCCGCTTTTCGACCGCCAGCAGGGCGCTTTTAACCCCAGCTAGCGGCCGAAGAAAGGGTGCTGCCCCTTCATTTCAATGGGCAAGGCGGTTTGGGAGTGACCACTCCCAAACCGTCGCTCAACCAAAGTTGTGAACGCCTGTTCCCGCTACGTGAACGTGTGAATGCAGCCTTAGGCGGTTTTCAAGCGTATTGCAGGCATTTTTGCGTAGGCATCTGGAGTTTGTATCCTGGGCTTGGGCAAGGGGAGGAGAGCAGTTCTATAGGAGGAGTGATCTTGAACAGGCGTAAAAATGCATGCAAGGCATGTTTATGTGCATTTCCATTGAAGTCTATGGAGCCAAAAGTTCACTACTATGTGCAAAAAAAAATAAATCTTGTGTACTTTTTTTTGAATGTAAAGCTTAGGGCAACTGAGCATACACTTGTGAAGAGGGACAGTTAGAAAGAATGGGATTCTGCATAGTCAGTTGTAGGGAAAAGAGCAAAAAAAAAAAAACACTTCGGTGTAAATTGGGGGCTAAAGAACTTGCTGACAGGAGGAGAAAGCAAAGAGATGAGCTCAGAGAATTGCTGCTTCTTCCCTGTCCAATCATAGCCTGGAGGTGGGCCTGCTGTCCCTGGCCAGCTCTACAGACTAGGTGAAGCATTCATTATTTCTGATAAATTGTTCACCACCCACTATGGCCCTTTCACATTGGCGCATTTTTGCTGCGCTAAAATGCACCTTACCTGCACAACAAAAGAGCATGAAAATTACCCTATATAACTGTTCGCATTGCTGCACCCTCAAAACATGCGTAGAGCGCCGCTCAAGCCAGGAACTTAACGCCCATGATCCACAGGAGTAGAGGGGTGCGGGCATGCCAATGTGCCCATCCAGACCAGTATATGTAATGCGTGAAAGAAGGCGCCGCAATCCCGACCAGCCTTGGTGACACAGACAAAGGATGGCTTCAAAATAGACCGCCGCACACCTCACCCGGCCCGAGTGATGAGCAAGTAAGCAAAAGAAGCCTTAACATGATTCATTCAGACCACAACTCCAACGTGTTTCACCCCGCCCCCAAGGATCTCCATGATTAAGCCCCTGGGGGGCGGGGCGAAACATGTTGGAGTTGTGGTCTGAATGAATCGAGTGGTCTTATAGAATCGAGCTGAGGCTGCTTTTACTTATCACTCGGCCCGGGGGAGGTGTGCGGCGGTCGGGCTATCTATTTTGAAGCCACTCTTTATTGTCTTCGTCCACAAAGGCTGGTCGGGATTGCGGCGCCTTCTTTCACGCATTACATATACTGCTCTGGATGGGCACATTGGCATGCCTGCACCCCTCTTCTCCTGTGGATCCATGGGCGTTAAGTTCCTGGCTTGAGCGGCGCTGAGTGGGGCTATCTATTTTGAAGCCATTCTTTATTGTCTGGTCGGGATTGCGGCGCCTTCTTTCACGCATTACATATACTGCTCTGGATGGGCACATTGGCATGCCTGCACCCCTCTACTCCTTTTTTTTTTTTGCACTATGCTTTGGGTCTGAACGGACCTTTCCTCAGCCTGCACCCTCACTGGACAGCAGCATCCAACTAACCGGACTTTCACAGCCTGAGCGGGGACCTTCAAGCATTTATCAAAGGATGGCTTCAGCCTACATTTCCCCACCAAAAGGCCATGCACTGACGCGTTTCTCCCTGGTGGCTTAGTCATAGGGTCACATTGCTGCATTGCATTTTTAAGTCCTGCCTTCAAAAGTACACCCAAAACGCGCCTCCTATTGATTTCAATAGGGGATGCATCAAAAACATATCCGTGTCCAAGATTCACAGGTGCATGCTGGGAGTCAGGAATCCAGAAAACACACCAAAAAGGCATTGAAAGCACATCAAAAATGTGTTTTTAAGCACTCTAATGCGCAAGGGCCCTAAATATTGTACCATTCCCATAGTAGTAAACCAACAATGCGGAGACCAATAAAAAAAAAATGTATTTGCACGGCAT